>KK117134.1:59736-74334 GCA_000611955.2 Stegodyphus mimosarum | reverse complement strand
TCTTCTCCTACTATCAACCTCTGGAGAGGACTTTCGACTTGCCGCATATTTAGGTACCCCCATGCCGTACAGACACTATACATTTAACCTTCTCCGGGATTCGAACCCGGGACCTTCGGTACGGCTGTCAGTGTCGCGAACCCCTATCCCGGCCGGGCGGCTCGTTTTGAAATTCGTAAAGATACATTTTAAAAATTCTTTACTTATTCTCGCTTTATTATAAAAAAAAACAGCTAATTTATATTTGGTGATAAAAAGTTCGGCTTTTCTTTATCTTAAAACTAAAGATGGAAACACCCGGTACTAAAACTGCATTCAATTTTGCTTATATTCAAAGAGAAAAAGTTTGGCTTTTTTTTTTATTTCAGAACTATTTCAAAATAAATACATTATTAAAGGGTGCCTCATAGTTTTTTTAAAAGCTGTATATCAGCAATCAACAAATAAATAAAAAGTGCTCGCAATTTACTCGTTCTTAAAAAATACAAAAATGATAATTAATATTGAAAACGAAATGACAAAAATCTTAACGAAATTGCTACTCATTCTTGTTCCGTCGCAAAAGTTCGCGTTGACAGCTTCTTTATGAAAAGGAACGAACAAAACAACAATAATCTCAAAAAGCAATCACGAACGTAAGAGGGAAACCTTTTAGGAATGCCTCCGTCGATAGTGCCGGCGTTTGATAACGAAAAGAGTGCAGGAGCTTCCGGGAAAGAGATAGTACGACAGACAGCTTCTGGAATTCTCTCGCTGATTCCTCAATATAATGCCGGCAACCATTCTAGGAAACTAACGCTACCTAATCCCCCAGCAAGAGAGAAAGAGAACCGCCGGCATCTGTAGCTTGACCTGTACCGGCGGAGTACATGGAAGCAAACCTCCTCCGTCTCCCCATATTCCTCCCTATTCCCATGGTGATGCGGAACTACTCTCATTTCAACTATGTACGCAGACTTTTCAGTTTGATCAAAATAATGCGCAGCTGTTACATATACTTAATGTTTATGAACAATATACCATTCCTCAAACTTTATTAGCTCATAAATAATTATGTGTAATTATTACAATACTTTTTACTTTCATAAAAAATTTTTAATTTTTCTAATTAAAATTCAAAAATACTTCTTAAATTAAATTTACTAAAAAAAATTATTACAGTCCTTAGTAATTTGCAACCACTTTTCACATTACAACAGTTTGTTGTATCACAATTTTTACACATTTTTACATTAGTACACAGTTAAAATTAAAAAATTTTTTACATTCCTACACAGTTAGATTTAAAATTTTTTTTTTGCTACAGAACATACTTTTTACCTTACATATAGTTAGCAGCATAATTTTAAATATATTTTTTTAAATCGTTCTTACATACAGCAGCTTATCACTCAACTTTGCCTTTTACTAGCGCCCTCTTTCATAAAGAGAAGAAACACTACTTTACGTCACTTAATTTGACTTGCTTCTTGTCCACACTCCAATAGAAATAATGATAAATTAATTAATTTAATTTAAAACTTACTTTTTACTTGCCTTTATTATATTATTTTAGTATTATTTAATTTAGTTTCTAGTTTATTTTTAGTATGTTAATAATTTCTGTATCTTTTTTGTTTATATGCATATTCGTGTCGGGGAAATTTTTTGTGGGCAAGAGTTTCTAAATTAAATTGGTTTTCTAAAAAAAATTGATATTATAAAGGGTATTGTTTTGTATTGGCTTTGATTTATACTTTTCTAAAAGTTCCACTCGTTTGAATTGCTTTTGGTAGGTCACATCATTTGGCTTTACCTGCGGTTTTGAATTTTACATTTGCCTACATAAATGACGAAACACGAATTGAATAATTGAAGAGTTAGTTTTGAGGACAACTTCCTCTTGATAAGTCTGTCTTTTGCCATCTCAACAATTATTCACTTACGCATAGTTTTTATTTTTAGAATTAAAAAAAAATTATTACAATTTTATACTTGCACTTGATTTGCTTATGTTCTCAGAATTTAAATGATATTGTAGATTAGTTCACAGCAATATCAATTATTCATAATTTCTTATAAACTTATTTCTATAATTAATTTTTTACTTTAAATTGCTTTTTACGAATTTCATTTTTGAATTTTGTTAAATTCAAAAATAATATATACATATATATATATGTATCTGAAAGCTTTTCAGATTTTATATTAACCCCCAAAAAAGCGTTTACTTAACGTTTTGTGTGTTGCCTATATATCATATTCTTCGCACTTCAACCATAAAATTCAATTCAACAGCAATATTACAAAATATTTAAAAAGAGCATATTTTTAGAATTTCCGATACACAGGATAGGAATAAAAAGTTTTTTTATCCGAACAGTTTTGCCATTGCTCGCTTTGAAATCCTTGAGCTTGTTAATCAAAAATATGAAATAGATAATAAAACAAATTTAAATTCAAATTTCGGGCTTTCAGATGACCATTTTCGAATGGAGGACTACGTTATTCAAAATTGGATGAATCCACTTACCGCCAGAATACCATAGACCTACCACCACAGTGCAGAAATATACCTAATTCATGCAGATTCTTCATTATTTAATTTCTTTAAATATAATGCACGGCTCTAATACTTGGAGGCAATAATTTGAAAACTGAAACGCGGTTTTATAGTGGACGAAGCAAAATGTCAAAACGAAATTAATAGTCCTTCTAGGCAAATTGCCCCTTAGGGATACTAAAATGAAATATGTAAACTTAGTTATTTTATTGCCGATTTACTTAGTATAAATAATAATTACTAATTTACTTATTGTTAATTTTACTTAATAATTTACTAATTATTTAATAAACGGGTAAAAGTACAAGTTAACTACTTAATTAAAAATAAGTTAATTACTTAATAATCACTTTACTAATTTACTTAATACGTTTTTGATTTGCTAATTTATTAATTTGTTTCTTATTAGTTTACTTACAGTTCTCAATATTGATTCATTTAACTATTACGTTTCCTTAATTTTCTTCGATATTTTACAATATTTTATTAGATTTTTGAGTTTTCTAGAATCCTTTTTTTTAATGATGCATTTAGTCAAATTGTAAAGAATAGAATTTTTTCTTCTGTCATTTGTCAAATATATAGACCTGGTAAACCAAGTAATGTTGTTCGCGTTCCTTTCAGGACATTTGCTTCCATTTTTAGAAGGGGTGCTCACATTTTTAGACAGTTTTGCGTAGCTAAAAAAAAAAAATCTCATATATACACCACATGACTTATATTAAATTATACGTATTTTTTCTTGCATTTTATTTAAACTTATTGGATTCAATTAAATCTACTTCGTCGATAGAGCATAAACCACAACAGAATAAATGCACTTAAAATTCACTATATTTGTTTACGATAGCGACACTCTGACGCTAGGTTCACTTAACAGCGTTACATCTCATTCATTTTATGACTCAGAATGCACAAAAATTATGTATATCATCTGAAGAATTATCTAATCGTTGCTACATGTTCTATTCAAATACTTTAATAAATCTAAATCCATGTATAAAAGAAATTAAACGAACAAACAAAAAAGGAACAGTTTTTCGCACACGATTCAGTATTTCTCATTCAATTAATTCAGATCTCACTTCGCGACAATGCAAAAATACATAAAAACTCAAAATATCTATATTAAAAATTACGAAGTAAATCTTAAACACTTATTTCCTCGGAATACATTCCAGAACGGAATAAGCATGATTTAATTCGCAATAATAAAAGAAGGCGTTAGCTTTGTTGTTGTGAAGCTTAGTTTCTCTAGATGGGCAACAAGTCCACTATTCTGCTAAGTTCCAAATGTAAACAAATATGGCTGCTGTGGTAAAACAAATTAGGCTTACCCGCACTTAAACAACTTTTAAATTGTTGATAACTCTACAACTAATTGCATGCAGATTAACTAAAGCCATGAAAACCTTAACTGAAAGATAAGAATTACATAATTCAATTATTTTTAAAGAAAATTGCAAAATTTACCAACATACAAGAAAAAAAAAATGAGCTCTCGGAGCCGAGTAACAGAGTGCGTATATATATATATATGTGTGTATACCCACTCTGCGTGGGACATACGCCTGTTTACTACTGTGAAACACCTGGTATATATTTATATTTATATATACTTTTAGTGCGGCTAATTTCAACCCAAATAGGTGGTGCACAACTACATCTTATAGTAGTTATATATGCAAAATTTCAACTCTCTGAAGCTACTAATTTTTGAGTTATGCGAGATATATACGTACATGCATACATACATACGTACGTACAGACGTTATGAAAAAATCTCTTCTGTGTATGTATGGTGGGGCCGATTGCAACCCAAAGGGAGGTGCGCAACCCTATGTTATAGCAGTCCTATATAGAAAACTTCAATGTTCTGAGGTTGCTCGTTTTTGAGTTATGCGAGATACATACGTACGTAGGTACAGGCGCCACGAAAAAAATCTCTCCTGAATTCATTTTAAATCAGTTTTTTAATTTGTTTGGGGAAAAAGAGCCCTTTATTTTATCCTTACGTGCAGAAGTCACGCAAAAACTTCGCCAAACTGCATTCGACAGCGGTCAAAATGAATATTTTCGTTGAAATAGGATACCCGAAATTTTTCGCGATTACAATACTTCCTTTTTACTTGGTACAAGTAAAAATCATCTGCTTCGAAAATTCATTTTAATTGCAAGTATATTTTTAAAAGAGCAAATTATTACCGTCCGCTACTTCACAGTTTAGTTTTCATTCCAAATGAAGCTTTGAAAAACCCAGTGGATGGAAGTCTATGTTTGCGTTCTTTCCGAAGTAATTCGTATCTAGAGACTAAGAAATACTGTGAAGCCATGGTTTTCCGTTACCTAAGCTGTAATAAGTAATATTGTGAACGAGAAAGAAAAAAAAACTTTGGCTTCAAGAGGAAAAATTGATCCAAATGCATATCCAAGGAAGAAACGGAGAGTTTCGAATGTCGCAAAGGTAAAATTAATTTAAATGTTAAAAAAAAATCCTCTCAACAGTGTCAACTGAGTGATTAACGCTGATTTGAATCTTAAAAAGGCTAAAAACGTAATGTACATCGTCTTTCTTCACGATGTATCGCCGAAGGCAGAACGTACTGTAGAATTCTTTATGCGAAACATTTATCCGGGGAAAAATGGAGAAATGTTGTCACAACAGATGAATCTTGGGAGTATTTAAATGACTGCAATAAAAAGCGATCCATTTATTATCCTCAAAGAAGAGTAAAAAATCTTAAAATATCTTTCAAAGAACCTAATGAATGCTTTTCAAAGGGTTTTATGATTGTTGCTGGTTTCTCATTTAGCGGCCAATTAAAAATAAAGAAAGCGGAGAAAAATGTTTAGATCAACTCCACATATCATCGGGAACATTGTAGAGACATTAGGCTGTTTCGAAGCAGGATACATGAAATTGAGCAACGGCTTCGCCGGGAATCGAACCACCGACCTCTCGGTTACGCGTGGAGCGTGATACACTACGAAGGCATGCGAAGAAGGCGGGAGAAATACCTTATAACGTATGATACTAAGTTTAGGCAAATTGGTCCGTATTGACGTTATAGCAACCGTACAAGCCAGTCCGTTCGTTTGGATTCGAATGCAGGCTGAACTACTACTATTCCGTACGAATGCCCTAAACGAAATGGTATTTCAACAGCGGTGAATAACTGTGCTCAGGGACAATTGATAAAAGTATTGTGATCATATATTCTTAGTCTGTAAATAATTCAGCGACAGAAGGTAATTCCTTCATACGGTGGCAGAAGCAATGACGAATGCGAAATATTCTGTTCTACGGATGACCTGATGTGGCTCCTTACTCCTCGCATCGCAGATCCGAATGCTAACTTTAAGGAGTGTTGCATTATGGACCGGAAAAGTCGAAACGGTTAACTGCCAATCCATTCTCCTCTCTTCCCCGTACAAGTCAGGTAAACCAGTCAGAAATCTGGCTGTCATCGGGCCACAGTCTGGCGATCAGACGTCCAGTACGATCGGGCGCCGATAGAAAGGAAGGGACAGACGACTATCCCTTGGAACAGAAATCGATGCGAGTGGGGTTGGCATCAGGGTGGGAAAGAAGGAGCGTGACGGACGAGGACGGATGGGATATTCTCTCGGGGAAAAGGATTGGAGAGATAGGGAGGACGTGGCGGCGAGATAAGAGGGAAGAGACGAAGGTCGTGGAGGCGGTGGTGATGGTGATGGTGGTGGAGAGAGACAAAGGGAAGGGAGCTATTAGATGGCCGGAGATGTGTTTCGGCTGCTCATTTCTTTGGTAACGGATTTTGCGTCGTAGGAAATGCTCCGTTATAAAAGAAGATATCTCGCTGACCTTATGGTCGAAGATGTTGCTCTGGACAACGGAACAGAATAAAAATTTATAGATTTTGCAGCGGCCGTCCTCAGAATGGGTGGAATAATAGAAGGTCTCTTGAATAATGAATGCTTTGGGCCGGAAACATATGCACAGAAAACTGTGTTGATGTGTTTATAGTAATTTGTTTAAGCTCTTCAGAGGTTAAACATTTTTTTACTGATTTTAATTATAAGTTAATAAAAAAAAAGTCTGAAAGGTTTCAGATTTTAACGGTCACCCACAAGAGTTTGTTAACGTTTTTTAAGCTCCGGCTGAGATCGCCCTTACACTCACTCCTACTAACAGATTTTTTTTCTTTTTAGCTTTATTATTTACTAGCCGCTACGCGGCCAGCTTTGTTTAGCTTTTAAATGTACCGGAAAAGTGTCTAAAGGGAACACCAAACATTAAATTTAAAAAAAGCACACGCTTTTACTCAGCAGAACAACTTCCCCCCCGGCGGTCGACGTAGAGAATTCTGCGAAGCTACTGGCTAGGATCTGTACCTAGGCAGTCTCGGCCACGGGGGTATACAAACTACAAACCTAGTGGTCCTGGGGGCTCCGGAAAAGTCACTTATTGGCCTGCCCGGGGTCCCGCATGTCTTAGAGCAGGGAGGTTCAAGTAGCCCGGGGGGTAGCGCCCTGGGGTAATGGCCCTCTGGGACGGGCTGGCCCGAGCGACTGGTAGGTAGCAAATAACGATCAGTGACGCCCCAAATTGGGTGCGTTGGCGCCGACTTTTCCAAGGCTCCGGTAAAGGGGTTTAACCCCGGCTCCGGTTCTGCGGTGGGGAAGGACCTGTAGTGCGGTTAAGTTCGCGGAACGGTGAATGCTCTTATCTTATCTGCAGAACAACTTTATATATACACTCACGTTTGTGAAAATTGCAACACCAAGAAGGAATCGTCATAATTGAATGCAATTTAATACACAGTTGAGTGGTAGTGGTACAAATAAATGATTAAATGTTCAAAGCAAACAAACAAGAACAAGAGATCAGAATCAGTATTTTGTGTGGCCACCACGCGCCGCAATAAGTGCTGCTACACGACGTGGCATGGAGTCAAACAAAGTTTGAATGTCTGACTGAGGAAGAGCATTCCATATCGTTTGTACGCGTACCCAAAGTTCGTCTGCAGACGCAACAGGACGAGGATCACGAGCAAGACGCCGACCAATGACATCCCACACATGTTCAATTGGCGACATATCCGGGGAACACGCAGGCCAAGGAAGAAGCTGTACCTGCTGCGCTGCAAAGAAGGATTTAACAATCCGAGCAGTATGAGGGCGGGCATTGTCCTGTTGAAATACAGCGCCTGGCAAGCTTTGAAGGAAGGGAACAGCTTCGGGCTGTAGAACTTCACGGATATACCGGTTGCTGTTCAGATTGCCCACAATTCGTAGCAATTGAGATCGTCTATGATATGCTATGGCGCCCCAGACCATAACTCCGGGTGTTCGTCCACTGTGGCGTTCGATAATGCACTCCGGAAGGTGGCGTTCACCGGCATAGCGTCTGACACGAATGCGGCCATCATGGTACCACAAATTAAAGCGGGATTCGTCAGAAAACACGACATGCTGCCAATCAGCACGCCAGTCTCTATGCTGATTGGCCCATTGTAGCCGCAGGCGGCGATGGTCGTGCGTTAGGGGGATCCTGTATAAAGGAGTCCGTGCGCGCAGTCCACACTGCAGCAGACGTCTACGAATTGATGAAGCACACAATGAAACACCTGTAGCTATTGACCACAGTGCTGCCAATTGTCTAGAGGAAGCTGTACGGTCCGTCCGCGCCATGCGGACCAGGTGTCTATCATCGCGAGCTGACGTCACATTTCGGGGTCCACTCCCGGATTTCCGAGTTGTCCGACACTCGTCCGTCCACTGCTTCCAAACGCGCATCACTGTGCTGCTGTTACGCTGCACACGAGAGGCTACTGCACGATACGACAATCCAGCTTCACGAAGGCCGATGATTCTCCCTCGTTCAAACTCTGTAAGTTGTTCAAATCTCGCTCTCTTTCGTCGACGAGGCATAAGTACAGATTGAGTTAACGTTTACCACTAGCAGATAACCACCGATAACCATACACGCCTCGCTACAGCCGTGTATTTATTCGGATCCATCAGCCGTTCAGAGGGCGCTGCTCAGCATACGCATGCGCTACGGATTTGCAATTCTAATCATTTGCATATCATGCGCTACTTTGCATTTCCTGAAAATTTCAGCTCACTCGCGTAAGTCCTTCATGGTGTTGCAATTTTCACAAACGTGAGTGTATATATAAAACTGAAAGGTTTCAAATTTTAAATTACGTCTAAAGGGGCGTTTTCTAACGTTTTGTGTGGTACCTTTGTTTATTAAATAACATGTTCTTCGCCCTTAAACCATAAAATTCAGTTCAACAGCAATATTGCAAAATAATTTTAAAATGTGCATATGTTTAGAATTTCCGATTCACAGTCACGCGCTTTACATAAAAAGGTTTCCCCCTCCCCGTAGAGTGTTGAAATTGCTCGCTTTGAAATCGTTTGAGTTTGTTCATCAAAAATTCCTTAAAGTTTTACAAAATATGAAATAGATAACGAAACAAATTCTAAATTCGGGCTTCCGGATGCGCCTATTCGGGTGAAAACGTACGTTATTCAAAACTGGATGGCTCTAGGTACCGTTGTTTTATCACATTTGGAGAAATATACATACATTTATGAAATTTTTTCATTATTTAATTTCTTTAAATATAATACAGGCCTGCAAGATTTGGTGGCGACAGTTTGAAAAGCGATTCAGACTTTAAATGTTTCCGACGCTAAATCGCAAAACGAAAACAATAGTCCTTCAGGAACAGAGCCCCTTTTGGACTAAAAATTCAATAAAAATGTATTACATATAAAGAAATTTACAATGAAATAAGCAATATACCTTAATGCAAATATTAATTATCCTAATAAATAAATTCACCAACTTCCCGTTGCATTCTCTCGACCAAAGTCCAGGATCCAAGAGAAACGCTAAATTTAAAAACTGCACAGAATTAACGCCCTCATTTTTCCGAGTGGCAACAGTGCTGATGTCAGCAACAATGGCAACAGTGATATATCAGCAACAATTGCTGCCTGCCATTGTTGACAGAGAATTATCTATTTGATGCGATCTCATCAAAAAACATAAAATAAAAAAAAAAAAATCCTATTCGCATTCTGAAGAAAATCGCTTCGAGGTGCTCTGGCTCTTGTCTAGATGCACCCTCTATATACAAAATTTCGTAGCCCTGGGTTTATTAGCTTACGAACGAAAGACACACATACACACATAAGCAGACAGACGGACTCTTCCTTATATATATATATATATATATATAACAGACAGACGGACTCTTCCTTATATGTATATATATTGTTAAGTTTTTTTCTTCAAGGTTCGTGGGTTTGGAGTGAATAACGACGGCGACACTTGATGAAGTATCAAAACATACTTTATTGGCCAGTGTTTTACAAGACAGCTCCAAAATCACGCTTACAGTCGTCGAAGAACTACTATAAACACGCTGAGACAATCAGCGACACAGCCTTCAGACTATCAGGCTGTAACGGTGCAGACAGCTTCACGGCAAAGCACAGAGTACAGCTCCCGACTCGGTTCAGTCGTTCCCGGAGCTCAACACACTCGACGATGCACTATCTCGTGATACACTAAGAAACGCTCTCGATGTAGTCGAGGACCAACTAGACACTCGCTTACTGACTGACTATCAGCTCGCTAGACGAAACGCCAACAACTCTCCGCGTACCAGCAGGGTTTATATAGCTTTTGGCTTGTATTCGAGAACGTTCTGTGCTAAACCAGGAAGAATTCGTTCTAGAAGGTTCTCCATGCGTCTATAGCATATCGCCAATTATGTCGCCAAATGGGCGATTTCTCGCCAAATGTGACAACCCTGCCTTTCCTTACCATTTTATGGCAACCCTAAACCTGCTTTGCGGGGAAGCTATCTTACCGCGCCTGGACATTTCGTAACAATATGTATATAAATTAAGCATCATTTTCTTCGCACTTATGCCATATGCAACTGAACCGCAAAATAGCAGAAAGAGTTTTACAGCAGCATTGTTGGCATTCGTTTTTTTCCAGTTTTTTCTCATATCATCATATCAATGTTACATTTCTCAGATCATCATATCAATGTTGCATTTTCTAACTTCCGACAGACAGTCTCGCACTCTGGAAATAAAAGTGTGTTATTCCGAGCAGTGCTGTTGCCACTGCTCGTTTTGAAATCGTTGAATGTGCTAATCCAAAATTACCTAACATTTTACAAAATCTGATATTGATAACAAAACAAATTCAAAATTCCATATTCGGGGTTACAGGTGCTCACGTTCGGGTGGAAGACTACGTTATTCAAAATTGGATGGCTCTGAGTACTGCCGTTTAGTCACAGTGCGAGAAACATACATATATTCATGCAGATTCATACTCATTATTTATTTTCATTAAATATATAACAAGGCGATAATAGTGCATGGCGACAAATTCGGAAGAATTAGTTCTGTTTCCGCGATTCCTCTTTCCGCGTTTTCCAAAATTCTTCCCGTTCCCGCGAAATCGGAAAGTACAATTCCCCTCTCACAACTCCTCAGGAGATTTTACGATGAGTCATTAGGAAGAGCTGGGCAGTGAAGAAGTTAGTTTTCGTTAGCTTAAAGAGGTGTCTTAGTTTAGGCTCCTCTGGAAATATTTAGTTTCATTCCATTTGTAATTCTGCTACAACATTAGATGTCATTTTCACATCTTATGTTAAACAATATGGATGTTTTAGACATTATTGGAACTAAAAACTAAAAGGAAAAAAAAAAAAAAAACCTTTAGCCCTTTATAAAGGTTTTCAGTATCGAATTCAGAATAAAAATAAGGAAAATGTAGTTTATTGGATTTGCATAAATGAAAGAAATAAAAGCGCCATTAAGACCAAAGAAGTCGTCGTTTTAGAGCGAATATTTATTCTGGAGAATTTTATTAAAACTCACCTGTATGCAGAATTTTGGAAGAATATTGTTTTTTACTTTAAGAAACAATCTTTTAGTTCATCGCCAAAATCATGGCTAAATTTCAACATTTGTCTTTGTCTCTCTCCTTTTAAGCTTCATTTATGCAAAGATCTGAGATCGTAAGTACTTTTCGATGATTTCTTTTAAAAATTTAACTTTTTATATACAGATATATTTTGCTTTCCTACATTTCACGAGAGCCGAAGGTCCACTCAGCCCTCCCCACTATGTAACCCCTCTGGGAAGGGGATAATGCTGATTAATGATTTCGCGGAAACAGGAACGTTTTTGACAACCGCGGGAACAGGATTCGCGGAAAAAGGAAGACACCGTTTGAAAAGTTGTGAGGTTTACCTATTTATTTTTAACTAACAGCTCATTTTAAAATGAAAAGCCTTTCCTATTGACTCTCTTTTCACCCACGCTTTTCATGCCAGAATGTGAATGAGATAGCTAAAGTTTATTCAGATTAAGGTAGAATGAAGTGCTATTTAAGTGCGCGACGTTGTGCTGTGATTATTTCGACTTGCGTCAGCGATGTTGATGAGTGCTTGCCTCGAGTCTTGTCTCGCCGGTTACTTCAGACCAGAGCTCTTCCTGCGCGTTTAAGAATTGTGTCAGCCGTTAGGCTAACTAGACATGTTGAAATTACTATTTATTACTATTTATTTTTTCTGTTAAGCCAGAAATGTTGGCTTCTTGTAAGCCGAGTTGTGTTGTTTCTTAATTTTATGATCGAATAAAGGGTCTTTTGCATCTTTCTTCTGATCTCTGTTTTGTTACACAAGGCCTGAAGATAATTCTTCAAAGACCTTGTAATGCCCGTAACCCAAGAAGAAGGAAAAGCTTGGTCAGCGAAATAATTAGTCCAACGGAGCCATCACCGGCGAGCGCCGGGTGGTTTTTGGACGGAAGCAATAATAATAATAATAATAATAATAAACCAAGGAAAAAAAAGAGAAAGGACGAAAAGGGGCAGCGAGGGCAAGGGGACTTTTGATCCTGGATGTCGGAGGAGACGGTCCGAATTTTTTATGGCTGGACAACCGTCGCCATGTTCTTGTTATGGAGAGATTGTTTCCTCATCCGGCGGGGATAATGCCGGAATTACCTATTCAGGATTGTACCTATAATATGCAATAATCAAGAATTGTTTACTTATTAAAGTTTATTGTTAAACAAACAATAAAAAGGTGTCATCTATGCGTCAATTAACAGGAACATGTGTGAAAGAACGAACCCCACGCTACGGATAATTCAGTAACCTTTGTTTCCATCGATACGACTACGGCAGTCTACAACCGACTTTTCAAAAGTTTATGTTTCCAAAGGGACACAGACTTTATAAAGTGCAACGTAACAGTTTAGTGTTTCGACGCAAAATGCCGTTTTGAGACTAATACGCAATTTGGAACTCACGTCCGTTTTAGGATAAAAATTATTTAATTCATTATAAACCAGTCTTTCTACAGATTCTCTTACCTATTTTATATCTCTTCCATGTCAATCTTAGAAAAAAAATTTTTATTAAGCTGAAAACTTAATGTGCAGAGTAGGCGAAAAAGAATCATATGGTTATAATATAACCGTTGCAACCAAAGTAATTGGAACATATTTGCATGGGACTCGGATATTTGACTCGGATAGTCCGAGTTTTATGTCCTACACAGAGTGATGTCCCCATTCATGCTTTTCCCGGCTCATTCCTGT
This sequence comes from Stegodyphus mimosarum, assembly GCA_000611955.2. Classification (NCBI taxonomy): domain Eukaryota; kingdom Metazoa; phylum Arthropoda; class Arachnida; order Araneae; family Eresidae; genus Stegodyphus; species Stegodyphus mimosarum. The sequence continues at coordinate 61,157 of KK117134.1, read as the reverse complement.
AAATTTTTTTTTGCCCAACTCCGACCAAACCAGATGTGTACTTTGACTGGCATTCCTAACGCAGCCTCAGTTGTATAAAATGTATAGGAGGGCAAGCATATCTCCGCGTTTTGTATTAAAACAGCCACGTGGTTTGCGTTAATCTATCTTTACATTGACTGTTTTCCTTCTTTTTCTCATGTTAGTTCATTCATTCATGTTCTTCATGTTCTTTTTCTCATGTTTCTCATGTTAGTTGCGCTATACTCTACTAATTACTCTCGTAATAAAGTTAACCCGCTGGAAATCGCATGGGATGTATCATACCCCAAGTCTACAAAAAAGTGGAATATTCCTAACTTGTGAAACTGAAATTCGGTGCTAAATTCAGTAGCTGAGTTTGTAGTAATGAGTGAATTTCAGAACCGCTTTTCCGTTGCCTGTGTGTTTCACAAAAAGACTTGTCGATATTTTATTGCATCTGAGGTGTGACACACCCCACACGTGCCTGTCCATGTAAGTGTTTTTCTCACTGAATATTTATTTTAAAAATTTATTTCTAGAATATAACAGTAAATATTTCTACTCGCAAGAAATTTTAAGGTATTTGAAATTAAATTTTAAAAGATTTCTAAGCGCCTTATGGCAAAAAGAATGACTCCCTATGAATCGGAAATGCAGCGGCTGTGAGACCGATTAGAAATATTTGAAAGCGACGAAGATTACATTTCGGAAACTGAAGATGAAAATAGGAATATTTTCGACACTGTTTGGTTTCGAAAAAAGATAAAGCACTCCTTTCTTATGTTCCTAAGAAAAAAGAAACGTCTGCGTAATGAGTTTCTCCCAATACTCTACGCGTTGGCAACGCACTAATGCAAACAGGGCTTAATGGTTATTGAACTGAATAACTGTTATTTGATCACCTGTGTAACTGTATCCAGCCTTCATATGCCTTCCACTAATTTTTAGAAGATGACTCGGTGGCCGAGAGTAATTTATGTGAAAGGAGGGAGCATCAGTTTCTCAGTTCAGAGTCGACTACGGAGTACTGAAATACCTCCTTGTGAGCTTCGCTGTTTAGATGCGCTTTGCATTGCGTTGTGTTTAACATTCTGATTAGTTTTAAGTGTAACTACCGAATATACTGCGTGATACTAAGAAGAGCTGTGCGAGTATCTCTGTGGAATGTTCCAGAACCGTTAAGTGCTCCTTTTGTAAAATAAATTTTATCAAGCTATAACCGGTTCTGTGTGTATTCCATATATTACGAACCCGTAGGCAGGCAACATTATACTACCTCTACGAATAATAGCATTCCCGAAGATAGTGTTATTTTTGAAAGGATTCAGCTTGCTTTCTTCTTCATTTCTATAATTTTATCTCTGGTGAACTAACTATAAGTGCACAGTGCGACAAAAGGCACAGGCTGTGTTCTCCCA
>KK117134.1:0-59580 GCA_000611955.2 Stegodyphus mimosarum | reverse complement strand
CGCATTCAAATTACCCCGTAGTGTACCTATATGGCAAAATGTAATCTAACGAACGATTCGAATGATGAAAAATTTCCTGGAACTTTAATTATTTCATGAGCTTTAAATTTAATAATAATTATTATTATTATTTGTTTTGGAGTGTGAGGGAGGAGGAAGAAGAAGAGGAAGAACAAGAAAACAAGTCTTTAATAAACTTCAGCTTAACGACCAGAAAACTGCAGTCAGCAATAACAGTTTACTTACTTGTGTTACTTATAACGCTGAAATTCTTCATTTATTTAACCATTAAACTGCATATTTCCCTTAAGAGACAAATATCTGCATATTTACCCTGTAGTACGTGTGTCAACAAAATTCAATCTATACACTTCGAAATACTTATTCCTTTTATTATAAAGTCTTATGTATGAACGCATAAATATTTAAAGTATGTATTTTGAGAAAACCAATAAGGAGGGAGGGAAGAATCAAGTACATATGCAATATAAAAAGTATGGAAGCAACCCTCTAGCTGTAATCAAGACGCAAGAGAAACACGCCGACGTGGAGAATAAAACAGGCAAATCGACAACCTTGTAATTCGGCGTAGATTTTGCAAAATCCCAATCGATTTCGAAGGCAAAGAGAGCCCCTCTTCATCAGGAGAAAAAATTCTGAAAAAGCGAGATTCACAAAAATTTATCCTGTTTAGTCAATGATTTGAATTCCGATCCAGTCCTGTTTTATGTCTTCAAAATTCTACTAATTTAACCCTTCATTTTTCATTACTATTTCTGCTGACAGGTGGCGCTATCGACTCTTCCCCTGGTCGCCTGTAGGGTATAAAAATGATCGGCATTCGCTTTCTCGCTGTCGCAATATTTTTTGTTCTTGATGAAGTAGGACCCGTTTTGCCCTCGAAATCGATTGGGATTTTACATCTACGCCGAGTACAAGGTTGTCAATTTGTCTGTTTTCTCTTCTAGCTGTCATTTGCAGTACTTCCTTAACTCTACACTTTAATTTGGGTATTTCCCCTTTCCGTTCTAAATATAGTAAACTGCTAATCATAACCGTCTCTAAACAGTCTCATTTCAAAATTAATAGCAATCCTACGACATTCGCAATAACCCTGGTGACGCAGATGGTATTGCAAACTGAAAATAAAACAGCCAGTGATGATTTTGGGGAGTTATTAATTAGCAAATCAGGAACAAAACCGAAACCATTTTCAATTAAGATTTTGTGCCGAACATATAGCAGTTGCTTGCTGCTGCTGTTGCTAGACCCGATAATACCTGCCACTTAAAACATGTATCATAATTGTAATCGACGCCGTCGTAATTCTTAAAGAATAGGGCGTTAGTTTAGAATAGATTTTAGTTCGGGCGCCATTTATCTATGTTGGCTTATAAAACGTTTGGCTCACAAGAATAAGAAAGAAATATTCAATTCGACCACATGTAAATTTCTTCTTATGTTATGCTTCTACATCATGACTACATTTTCCAAATAATTGCACGTACATATTTAAATAATGGATTTCACTTTTTATTTTTCCTCTACACAGATTTACAGTTTAGGATAATTTTTAAATGTGAAGCCAGTTATTGAAGGGCAGCATTAAAAGTTCCATTTATTAATTTGGAAAGCATAGTTGTTGCAAGTGCGAACCTTAAAAAATTAATATGTAAGGACTATTTTAATTTTCTGATAGTTATTAGTCCAAATTCTGATAGTTATAGCTTTGTCCCTGAAGGACTAATGTTTTCGTTTTGCGATTTTGCGTCGGAAACATTAAAAGTCCGAATCGCTTTCCACACTGTTGCCACTAAATCCCGCAGTTACTTGGTACCTTGGTTGGTTACTTGGTACTAACTTGGTACCTTCGGACCGCGTCGTTACTCTGAGCCAATTTTACTACGAGGTTAAATGGAGGCTTTTCTGTAATCCCAAGAAGGGGCCGATTGTCCTTATTTCTTTGAGTGAATAAAAGAGTATTTTACTCCTTCTATAGATATATATACACTCATGTCCATAAATTAAGGATAATGCAAAATCAGGAAAAGGAAGAGTTAGAAGCAAAACAAATTTGACTTATTTGTAAAGTTTATTTATTAAACAAAAGGTAAACAGCAAAAAAAGGTGCTATATGTTTGATATTATTTAAAAAATTAGCGATTTTTTCTCCCTGGAGCAAATTACAAAAAAAAAACCAATATTACATGGTTGGTATGATTGTTATGCATTCTTAGTATCAAATTATCGATCTGATCTTGGGGGATATTACACCACTCAAAAAGCAATGCTCTCCGAAGTTCCGGTAGACATGACGGGCTGCAACTCGTCGGCCAAGCATGTCCCACACGTGCTCTACTGGATTCGAGTCCGGTGAGAATGCTGGCCAGTCCATACGGGTGATATCCTCCGATTGAAGGCATTCGCTTAAGATGTTTGCACGGTGAGGACGGGCGTTGTCATCCATAAACACAAATTGTGCGCCCGTGGCGCCCCGAAACAAACGTACATGTTGTTCCAGAATGACGTCCCGATAGATTTGGATTGTCGTGGTTCCAATTTGAACATGCAGATCAGTTCTGGAAACCAGAATAATTCCGCCCCAAATGAGCACTCCTGCACCATCGCAACGGTGTCGTTCCATGATGTTTTCTTGGTGGTAACGGGTACCTGGAGCTCTCCGTATGAAAGTCCGGCGAGAATCAGACTGCAAGCTAAACCTGGACTCGTCGGAAAACATCACACAAGCCCATTGTTCCGGTGTCCACAATGCATGCTCTCTACTCCAGGCTAACCGCAGGCGACAGCGAGTTGCTGTAAGTGGAACGCATCTGACAGATCTACGAGCCTATAGACCAATCTGCCCTAAGCGTCTGTATACGGTCTGCTTCGAAATTGTCGTACCAGTGGCCGAAGAGAGCTGACGAGACAGGTCTGAGGCTGTGCTCCGCCTGTTTCTTTTGGCAGTAACTGCCAAATACCGGTCCTCATTCGGCGTTGTAACTCTGGGGCGACCTGTGCTGTAACGTCTATACTCATATTACCATCATCTTGGAATCGTCGCCAAAGCCTGGAGATGACACTCTGGGCAGTTCCAAGTTCGTCTGATACTTCCAGTTGGGTACGCTCACATTCCAGACGGCCGATCATTCTACCATGTTAAAAATCATCCAAATGCGTCTTTTGTGTCATAATTATTCGGTTATTGCACTGAAATGCTTATAAAGCGCCTGCGAGCAATTTAACTTCTTTGCCTGTATTCCTTATATATGACTCTCTTACACTCTCGTCATTGTGACGTACCATCGGTGTCACCTGGTTACTTCCCGAAACTTGCATATGATTCTTGAAGATCCGTGTAGTGATTTTACAGGTGATATATTTATTTTAGAGTTCGATTTCCGCGTGACTCCGAATTATCTTTCATTTATGGACATGAGTGTAGTTTGAAGGATACCAGCGAATAGTCCTTAGACACTCATATAAAAGATCTATTAGTCAAGGTCTCGAAAATTAACTACAACTTTGTAAATATCACAACAAGTTTCAGCAAATACCTGCATAATCTCTATCCGATGGATTTTTCTCAAGAACTATGTATCACAGTAACGTCTTGCCGGACGCTTGTAGAGACATTAGGTTATTTCGTAAGACGGAGCGATGAAAAATGAGTAACGCCTTCTCCGGGAATCGAACCACGGACCTCTTACGTATCGAGCGTGCTGACCACTACACCACGAAGACATGCGAAGGTGGGAGAAATACCTTATATAATTCTCCTTTTAAATGGCGACTGGGAATTAGAGGCCTCAGTCGCCAGATCGTGATGGTGGAGAATCATCATCCACCAACTTTTAGTTCGAGCGCCAGTGTAGAGACATTAGGTGTTTTTGAAAGCGGGACACTGGAAACTTAGCACAAAATCGAACCACGGACCTCTCGGTTACGCGTCGAGTGTTCTTTACTATTACACCACCAAAGCGTGCGAAGATGGCGGGAGAAATACCTTGTAAGCTTAAAACCAAGATGCGCACAGAAAAAATAAAATGAAACAGAAAATACACAGATAAATAAAATGCTGATAGTTAAGGTTTAAAGCCGCCAGGTCTTATCATAAAGCCAGAAAGACCTCGTAGTTTTCAAGTATTTGAGTGAAACGGTTATCCGATCTTTAACAAAGGAAAAAAAAATCTTAGCGATATTACTCGTATGTGTCGCTGCATTTTATTACACCAGCCATGAAGCTCTATATAACCGAGTGATACAGGAAATAAAATATGAGATGCATAGTGAAAATCCGGAAGAGTACGTGAGCGCAATTTCATTTCAGGTTGGTTAGGAATTCGCTTCTGTATTATAAAGTGGATTATTTTATTGCGTTCCAAGTTCATTTTTCCAGTCCTAGACTGTCGAAGCACTTTGCTGAAATTGACTCATAATCGGGAGATCGATGGAAAAAAAAGTTCTTCGTTATTTCAAATTTTTGAAGTGAGCACTAGATATGAGCTCTGATTTCTTACACATAGGAACAGAATAATTTTTTTTCATTTATTGTCCCTGGGATGTATGTTTTTGTCATAATCAATTACTGGTACTACTAAAACTCTGAAATCAATTAATATATTAAAGAAAACTTTTGAATAGCCATCAGATGATTATAGATTTACGAGCACTTAACGTTATCCCTATATAAAAAATCTAACGTGAACCATCTGACTTCCTTGTATGAAATATTAATACACGCATTTTTTGCTGCATTTCATTTAAATTTATTTCCTCGAATTTCACGAGATATTTTTCGTTCAATTAATTCAGTTCTCGCTTCCAGCAAGGAAAAAATACAAAAAAAGCTCAAAATATGTTTATCAAAAAACTGAAAAATATAGAAAAAGATAAAACACCAAATAGTGTTAAAGCAATTTTTACAATAAAAAAGAAAAAAAAAAAAAAAATAGAGTTTCTACCTCGAAAACAAGCAATTCGGCCAGAGGGCAAGAAGACTGACTTTTCGGTGCATATGAAAGTTTACGTTTCGTCCCACTCGGCAAAAAGACACCGAAGCTGCAGAAACGGGCTTATTCTCTATTCTGCTAAGTTTCAAATGTAAACAAATACAACTGCTATGGTAAAATAGGAGGCTTAGCCGCACTTAACCAACTTTTAAATTCTTCATAATTCTACAACTATTGTATGCAGATTAACCAAACGACATAAAAACTATAAGATATTTCTCCCGCCTTCTTAGCATGCCTTCGTGGTGTAGTGGTCAGTACACTCGGCGCGTATTCGAGAGGTCCATGGTTCGAGTCCCGGCGAGGGCATTTCTTATGACTCCTGCTTCAAAAAAAAAATCCTAATGGCTCTACAAAACCTTAACCGGAAAATAAGAACAACATAATTCAACCATTTTTAAAGCAGAAAATGCAAAATTTGAAGACAGATAAGAATTAAAAAACTGAGCTCACGGAGCCGAGTAACAGAGTGGGTATACATATATTTTGGAATAAAAGCAAGACAATTCCACAATAATATTAATAATCGCAACCGTGTATAAGAGGTTTAACACAATATCTTCAATTAAATTTCGCGTTTCGTATCGTACCAAAATTTCAATGTTCTGAGTTTCCTCGTTTTTAAGTTATGCGAGATGCATACGTAATACGTACGTACGTACAGGCGCCGTGAAAAAAATCGCTCCTGAATCCATTTTAAATAAGTTTTTTAATTCGTTTGGGGAAAAAGAGGTCTTTATTCTGTCCTTACGTGCAAACGTCAAGCAAAAATGTCGTTAAATTGCATTCGATAGCGGTCAAAATGGATATTTTGGTTGAAATAGGATGCGCGAAATTTTCGCGATTAAAATATTTCCTTTACTTCGTACAATGAAATAGAAATTGATTTGAAATTTACTTTTAGCGCAAAAGCAATATTACTCCTGGATGGGGTAGTAGTTTCGAAATGGTATATTACGTCGAAGCACTTAAATACGTCTTTTGACTTTTCAGATAGTTCCCATCAAATTTATCGCCCTTTTGTCTAATTATAAATATTAAATAACGAAGAATCTTTATGAATGTATGTATATTTCTCACACAGTGAAAAAACGACAGTATTTTTTGTGTATCCAATTTTGAATAACTTAGTTCTCCACACGCACATGGGCACTCCGAATATGGTATTTTGAATTTTTTTGTTATCTATTCCATATTTTGTGAAACTTTAACATATTTTTTATTAATAGATTTAACGATTTCAAAGCGACCAGGGCCAATACTCTACGGGAAAAAAAAAAAGAAAAAAGAAAAAAATCTGAAAGGTTTCAGATTTTAAATTACGTCCGAAGGGGCGTTTCTTAAACATTTTGTATGTTACTTTTATGTATTGAATATCATGTTTTTCGTATTTAAAACATAAAATTCAGTTCAAGAACAATATCGCAAAACAATTTTAAACGGACCCTATCTTTAAAATTTCCTACACATAGTCTCACGCGCTGCAGATAAAAATGTTTTTTTCTGTACAACGTTGCCGTGGCCCGCTTCGAAATCCTCGAGTTTGTTCATCAAAAATTTGTTAAAGTTTTACAAAATAGGAAATCTTTAATAAAACAAATTCCAAATTTCAAATTTGGGCTTCCAGATGCCTATATTCGCGGCAGGATGACGGCATTCAAAATTCCATGGCTTTAGGTACCGTCGTTTGATCCCAATGCGAGGAACATACATACATTTATGCACATTCTTCATTATTTAATTTCTTTAAATATAATACAGGGCTACAATATTTTGTGGCAACAGTTTGGAAAGTGATACAGACTTTTAATGTTTCCGACGCAAAATCGCAAAATGAAAACAATAGTCCTTTGGACTAAAAATCTTTTTATTTCCAGCACGCGGGTTTCTCTATGGGATACTGTAAATACATACTGTTTTTAATATTCTGTGATTTTGCAGTTGAATTTAATTTTATGTGGCATAAGGGTCAAGAAAGAGATGCTTTACAAATAAAGTAAACACACTAAACGTTAATAATGAAAACACAAAAAGTTTTGCAAAGTCATCTTATAGCACGCAAACTGAGCATTGATACGATGAACTAAGAAAAGACTAGAAAAAACAGAAAAATATGTGCCAACAGAACATTGCAGCGAGAATTCTATGCTTATACAGTAGAAGTCCAGAAATCCGCAATGCTTGGGACCAGAGGCTGTGCGGATTTTAGGATTTTGCGGATTTCAGGACAGAAAAGCCAAATCATAATATTCAGACTAAAAAGTGCAAATACAATAGAGACGTGCAAAAAAATAAGGGATACTAGTAAAGCATAAAATATCTCATTTTTTTGCTTGTTTCAAACATTTTTCTGATAGAGGTTTGTTTTAAAACTTTAGGTGCTCCAGAGAAATATTTTAGGTATGCTTCATGATGTTAGCATTACAAAGTAGCATAATTCCAGCTGAATTAGAGGATGATGTTATGTCTGATACACCTGAAAATTATGCAGCTCAAGGTAATATTAATCCCTGTGACATACAGAATGATGCTGTTACGACTGAAAGTCATCCGTTTAGTTTTCGTTTTCACAGTTTTCAAATAAGTATATAAATTTTAATGACACTGAACGTTTGATTTCTAAATTAGACGGTAATATATATAATTCGATTGACAAATTCATGTAGAACTTTGAGGATATATCTAATTTTTTAAAACTAAACGAATTACAGAAACTGTTATTCGCCAAAAGAAAAATCTTTAACTAGGAAAGCAAAATTGTTCATTGAAAGCGAAAGAAAAATTAATTCGTGGAAAGCACTTAAGGATTTATTAGTAAACGAATAGGGTGTTCAGTATACGAATTGTTATCAAAACGTAAAATGCAGGAAAAAGAATCTCTATGTGAATATTTTGTGGTAATTAAAAATCTATGTTCCAAACGTTGTGGGGTTTTATTTATTTAAATCAGTGTTCAATTCTTGAACCCCACAAACACTAATAAGGAATGTACAGGAAAGCCTCCACTTGGGCTTGAACTTAAATGAATATGAAATTAAACTTAACTAAGCTTAACTAAACTGAAAGATATAGCAGAAGCTATCAAGATTCTATGTAGTTGGCTCCTAAATCTTAATGAAGTCGGCGAAGCCAAACAAGGGCCTAAAGTACGGTCGAGTATAGCAATAGCTTAGAGAGACGTAGACTAAAGGCAAACGCGCGCTAGTCAGAAACTCTGTCGAAGTTGGCGAAACAGCGACTTAAATACTACTCTTTACTCATTTGCATTAACTGCGTTTCTGAAATTACATGCTGGTAGGAAATTGTAAGCTGAAACGAGAAAGACAGGAAAGATGCCTAAACTTAAAATAACTGTTAATAAAATTAGAACAAACCTTACAAGGTAATATTGAAAACGCGGCTTTAATTGAATAAGTTGTTAATGATATTGTTGCGTTAATGATATTGTTAATGATATGGATTTGAGAGTATCCGATGAAAACACGATGCAGAACAATAAAAAGCACAATTTATTGACAAGAATCACTATTTACAGCACAGTTCCAAAATTACCTTCAGAAGCGTCGAAAATCTACAATAAATACGCTGAAACACTCAGCAACACAGCTTCAGGCTGTAACTGTAAAGGTAGCTTCACGGCAACACTAAACTTATAATAAACACCGTGGAACAATCACCAATATACTGTCAAGCTATACTGTAAAGGTAGCTTCACGGCAAAGCACTATCTCGATCGCTTTCACTTCACAAAACTCTCGCGTAGCTTAGCACTCACAGTAAGCAGCTATTCTCACAACTAATCACACTTAATCACACTCTCGCAACGCCGGCTCTCAGAAACGCAAGGGTTTATATAGGTTTTCTTTAAGTTCCACACGTTTCGAGAAATATCTCGACAGGAAATTATTCTAGAAGCTTCCCGATTGGACCATGGGATATCGCCTATTTGGTCGCCAAATGGGCGATAAAGTCACCAATCTGGCAACCCTACCATACACTGTTTTATGGCAACCCTAGTGCTATGCCGGAAAGCTTACATACAGGCGCAACAGCCGAATTTTTCGCAACAATATAAATGATTCTACACTAAACAAATCTATTCTTTATAGTTGGAAACATTGGCAGAATTTCAGGAAATACTTAAAATACATGGAAAAATTAAATTAGATAACGATAAAAATAAATCCGTCAAGCTTAATTTTAAAACCAGAAGCGATTATTTTGAAAGTAACTTAATTCTTTACCAAGTGGCAAAACACTGCTTTTAAATCGCTGAGTATGTTAATCAAAAATTCCTTCAATTCACGAGAAATGCGAAGTAAGTAAAACACAAATTCGAAATTCAAAGTTCGAGGCGCACATATTCGTATGTTCAAAATGTGGGGATCTAACGTTGCCGTTTTTTCATACAGCAAGGAATATTCCTGCATACAGATTAGTATTTCATAATAACAAGAGTCAAAAGTTCTGAAGCTTCACGTTTTGATGTGCAAATTTCGCATCTTCAAATGTTGCATTTCTTTCTCTTTTTGAGATTTGCATCTTCAAATCTCAAAAGAAGAAAAAAATATTAAAGAACGTGGCAAAAATATTAAACAAAACCTTTAAATTAAAGAAAGGGGCTTTTATTGTTTCACGAAATACGTAAAATACGCACTTGCAATTCCCAAGTACCGTAAACATTCCCTCCCCCCCCAAGCGAAACGGAAACCAAATGCATGCAGGAAACTGATTGGAAAATTTAGTTTATCTTTTATTGCGGCGAGTATCTTCTTATTTCTACAACGACTGAATTTCGAAGAATTCAACCGTAAAGATAGCAGTCAAGAGAAAAATTTCCCAGCTACTTCTGTTTCTCTGGACACCATCTCGCGGCCGTCATCTTGTCCATCCGTCCATTAGGTTCAGTGGCGGCGCAACACGCTTCAAAACAAAACTCGATCCCGAAAACATAATACGGAAAGAAGAAGAAAAAAAAAGCAAAACCGGAGCAAAAACATAAAAAAAGAATAAATCCTCCGAACGCCTCGTCCTGTTTTCGGAACGCCTCGATTCCATTCAACCCCCATTCCTCCCCTCTCTAGTTCTCTGCTTTTCCCATTCCGAACGCATCCTCGTCGTTCCCGACTCTCCGTTCATACCCCCCCCAGTGCCATTCCCGACTGCAGTTTTCCTTCCTTCCCCTTTTGGAAGCAGCTTAATGGATCGGCAGACGAGAGAAAATCGGAGGGGAAGCGACAAGGGGGAGGAGGGTCGAAAAAGGCGAGTGCTTGGGAGGGTAGAGTGGGGGACCCGCCTCGCGACGACCGACCGGTGATTGCTGAGCGTCATCGACCGAGGAGGGAGAAGGACGCCCGTTCACCTTCCGCAGCGACCACCCCACCCTCTGTCTCTCCTTCCTTCCTTTTCGCCCTACCGCGTCCGTCGTAACCGCTTCGTTCTCCGGTTCACTCCCCACTCCCCGTTCGAATCCACTCTGCCGACAGCCTCTCCACCCCCCAGCGCTTTCGTTCGGTGTCGGCAGCACGCACGCATCGCCGTTGGCCATCGTCATCTTCCCTTCCCCCCTTTCTCCGTTCTACCCTGAGAACTAGAGGGTGGCAAAGGGGGAGGACACACAAATTAAATATTGACAGTAGTCCGGAATGATCTCCGTCTCGAACGAACGGCGCAAGCAAATGTCCTGCAGGCCCTGCTCAAGTATTATCCTGATTCTTCAAAATTCGGTACAACGAATATTAAGTTTTGAGAAATATTTGAAATCTTAAATAAGCCCTCATGTTCGAAGAGTTGTCTGTCAGTTAGCTACTGACGGAGAGAAGTTCAAAATATTATTTATAGTACTTCTCAGTTAGTTCGGAAGTCGTCAGTCCGTTCCTGTTAATATCTGAACAGAAAGTCGAGGAAGAGTTTCTAATTTCTGTGGGATGTGGAAATGGAAATCATTTCTCAGTTCCTCTGTGAATGAGTTGAATGATAGAAGAGTTAATAATAACTCGACAAAACACGGCAGCAAAGTACTTATTCCGTCAGATTTCCAATTCATTTCACCAGATAGAAAATATTTCTACACTTTCATGCGTAGGTAATAGGTGTTCAATTTGTTTGTGAGTTTTTCCGACTGGGATTTGTTCGAGTGAGAGATTTTTCCTAAGGCCATGAAGCGCGGAAAGTCAGCCATTAAAAAAAAGTTTCACGAAATGAAAAGCTTCATCATAAACATCCATGGCAGGACAGCCCAAGATGGGCCTAGGCCTTCCAAACTAGACATTTCCAAGCACCTCTACTAGCAACCAAACTCCTTCAGTTCTTAACTGCCCTCCTCTACAGCATCTATCCATCGAAATCTAGATCTTCCACTTCTAGAATTACCCGGTCTAGCCGAAAATGTTTCTTTTAGTAACTCCCTATTGTTCATACGGATCATGACCAGTCCATTTGAAGCGGCTTATTTTGATGTAATGAACAACATGTGGCTTCTTTGAACATTCGGTATTACGTCTTCTACCCCAGATACCATTTCCCCGATTTCCTCCGAAAGCACTTCCCAAGACCTTGCGTTCAGACAGACGTCTTGTTTTGCACCCGCTAAGTCTTTCTGCACCGATGGGTGAAAAATTAGGCTAGGGTGCGAAGGAAAAGTAATAGAAAGGGGGCAATTTCGTATTTCAGAGGAGAGTAAAAAGGAACTTCGTATATTTTATAAAAGTTCTAAAGGCCAGAAAAAAAAATGGGACAAAATAAAATTAAAAATAAATGGCCTAGGAGTAATGGAGAGGTAAAAGAAAAGGAAAAGAAGTAAGAAAAATGTCCTAAAATTACGATTGTGTCCATGAGTGTAGTCAAATGGGGAGGAAGCTGTGTTTATTTACAATAAATAGTGTCTTCCAGGAGGTGTGTGTGGTAAAGTTGAATAGATGTAATGATGGGGGGGGAGTAAAAAATAAAAAATTTGGGGGTCCAGTCACATAACAGTTTAAGTCTAGTTTAGAAGCTAACCTTGCTACGACAGGAAACTAAAATTTGAAAGATTTTTAAATTATTATTTTTTTTAACATGGGAAACAGGGCAATATATTTGCCTTTACCTTGAGACACAACAAAAAACTCATAATATCAGACAAAAGTACATAATAAGTAAGGTGACGTTTAGTATTGCAGTTTCCAAACATATTCGTACTTTTTTTACTTTATTATTATTATTTTTTTTGGCAACCATCAACAGAAAAAATCATAAATCCATATGCAGTGCGAGAGCATATCAACAAAAATAAATAAATAAATAAATATCAGAGTTTATTTTTATTTTAATGGAGACCTTGCGCTCAGAAGTACCCAAGATCATTTCTTCCATCATGGTCACAGTCCAGGTCTCCGAAATGTAAGTCAGGATAAAACGTATTAGGATCTTGTGAAGTATAATAGCTTTGTCTTTCCAGGTAAAAAGCTAGATGTAACTAAATGATTTCCATAAAAAGCTTTATGAGTCCCAATAATACGTCCGTTTATTTCATGTAGGATTATGCCGGAAAACAGGCGAGGGGGCTTATCAAGACGAGGCGGAGGGTGTCCGACATGGCGTAGGCTATATTTCTGACGAGGGCTGAACCAGGGATCGACCAAGCCACTTGCGATGGAATTAGTGTACTCGGCGCCGATGGAATTTATCTGTAGTGTTTACATTTAAAAGATACAGCTAATTTGAATATAGGTCTCTCCATACTGATCGTGACTTATAAACGTGGAAGATGAAACTAATAACCGAACTATGACTATATTTATTTCAAAAAGTTTTTATGTTTGAGATGACATTAAGTTTTCTAATAATGTTGTGAAAAACTGAAGACGTACTTCAATTTGAAATATAAAAGAAAATGTTACAGTAGGTTAAGTTCCGATTTAATTTTTCCGTGACATACGTTCGTTCTGTGTTTTAAGAATTAATCTAGAAAGTACAGGGCATTTCGGTGCTCTAGGCGCACTCTGTTGCGCAGAAGCGCGGGGTTCCTAGAGCCAAACTAAAAATTCGAAAAGAAAATTATAAAGCACTCCACTACTTGACTAGTGTTCACTAACTAAAAAATATAAAGATATTTTTGGGTATAAGGATTTAACCAAATAAACGTACATTTAGTTGTAAGGACGTTTTTACATAAACAGTTATTTCATGTTAAGTAGCTTGTGGGGTTTTACTTATTTAATTCCAATGTTCTATCTTAGAACCTCACGAACACTAACAAGCGAATAATCGCTTAAGCGTGTGAACAAACACGTGGCTTAAGAAGGGTTAACTACCGTTTATTTCTCAGAATAAATATAATCAGCTCCTAACTCCGAGTGTACAGCAAAGCCTCCACTTGGGCTTGAACTTAAATGAATAGGAAATTAAACTTAACTATGCTTAACTAAACCTAGCTGAAGATATAGCCCAAGCTACCAGAATTCTAGGTAGTTGGCCCCTAAATATTAATTCAATCGGCGAAGCCAAGCAAGAGCCTAAAGTATGGCCGGGCGTAGTAATATCTAAGAGAGACGTAGCCAAAAGCAAACGCGTGCTAGTCATGAAATCAGACTCTCTCTGTCGAAATCGATGAAGCATCGACTTAAAAAGTACTCTTACTCATTTGCATTCATTGCGTTTCTGAAATTACCTTTTGGTAGGAAATTGTAAGCTGAAATTAGAATGAATAGGGAAGAGGCATAACTTAAAATAACTGTTAATAAACTTAAGATAAACCTTACAAGCTTTATTGTCATTCTCCCTTTCTGCTTTTAAGCTAGAATGGTAATTTTTAGTTCGTGCATACTCAAATGAGGTCAAAAGATAGAGTAGTATTTAAAGGAAGGTTTTAGACTGCTTAATCAGAAGGTGTGCTACCTACCGAAGGCTACGCTACTTGCTTAATTCTTCGATAGCAGTCTGTCTTCGCCTTGCATTATGACTGGCAGTAGAGCTTGTTACGCCGGTATAGGTTTAAGCCGTGCCATTTACCTCGATGAAACTTGGCCCCAAATGTTATGGATCAACGCGTGGTAAACAAGCCAGACTGATGTTTGAGAACAGTCACAATACGAGCAGAAACGTAAATGCCTGTGTTATAGTCAGTTTTGCGCGATACTGCTGGCGTGGAAGTAAACTCTAATCCTTCTGACTTTCGTAGGTATTATAAATATATTATATTTCATAATAAATAACAGTGTCAAAATTATATTTTAGAAACAAACAACACTTCAATTAAGTAAACTTTATAATCCTTAGAGGAAGTGAGCTTTAATAAACTGCTTTCACTTAAATCTTTTGTATTTTGTAGGGGTTTATTAAATTTTACTAACTAAATTGCTTTGTAACAGCAATTATGAGAATTCGTGACTAACTATCGTAGTGTACTGATAGGAACTAGCGTTCGATTACGACCGTAAAATTACGATGTTAACGTTCCCGAGCCCGGCTCGTGATGGTTATGTGTGGTTCGGCTTTCTTTGCACGAGCCTGGCTCGTGATGTTTATGTTTGGAACAAAATCTTTATCGCGAGTCAGACTCGTTAAAGCACGGGAAGGAATTAAGCAGGTCTGCTTAGCCTTTGGCTAAATTAGGACTTAAATCTTAGTTTTAATTTGTATTCACTGCTCTTGAGTTACGCCATAAATGCTGGCTGTTCTTGTAAGCACAAGAAATGTCTTCTATTAAATTACCGAGTTCTTAATTAAAGGATCTTTTACACCCTGCTAAGTTGTGTTTCATATTAGACATAAGTCGCTTACACGTCTATTCAAGGATTTACCACAAGTTACATTTAGTTACAGGCACAATTCCTAGATAGTTTAGTCTTAAAACTTAACACGTGTTCAGCCTACGTCAAAGAGAATGACATGCAATGCTCTTCCTAACTCAACAACTTGCTAATGGAAAATGAGTTGAATTTAGACAACAATGTTAAAAATTGTTCGATGGAGCAGCTTTTTCAATCGAAGAAACTATAAAAGAGCATTTTCTAGCAAAAACTAAGTATAACTGGATAAGAAATCAGTTCGAAAACTACGATAAAGGAACAAGTTATCGGGATATCAACAGATTTAAAGTTAAAATCCAAAGAAGATCGATAAAAATGACCGTTAAAAGATAAAATTCAAACCTTATAAGAGTTTGATGAGAATAAAAAGCAGAAGTCCGCTTCAAAGGAATTAGGTGTTCAAGATGGAAAATTTCCTGAAGTCGAAGCCATTTTGCTAAAATTTTTCATTCCGATGTCCCCAACGAATACCCCCCCCCATATTAATTAAAAAATCAGGGAAATATTTAATTTTAGGTAAAAGAATAAATTTCGATTGAATGAGAAGGAAGCTTTTTAGCTGGATGGCTACATAAACTGAAATTGCGGCAGTTATATAATACACTCATGTCCATAACTTAAAGATAATTCGGAGTCACGCAGAAATCGAACTTTAAAATAAATATATCACCTGTAAAATCACTACGCACATCTTCAAGAGTCATATGCAAATTTCAGGAAGTAACCAGATGACACCGATGGTACGTCACAATGGCGAGAGTGTAAGAGAGTGATATATAAGAAATACAGGCAAAGAAGTAAAATTGTTCGCAGGCGCTTTATAAGCATTTCAGAGCAATAACCGAATAGTTATGACACAAAGGACGCATTTGGATGATTTTTTACGTGGTAGAATGATCGGCCGTCTGGAATGTGGGCGTACCCAACTGGAAGTATCAAACGAACTTGGAATTGCCCAGAGTGTCATCTCCAGGCTTTGGCAACGATTCCAAGATGATGGTCATGTGAGTAGGCGTTACAGCACAGGTCGCCCCAGTGTTACAACGCCGAATGAGGACCGGTATTTGGCAGTTACTGCTCAAAGAAACAGGCGGACCACAGCCTCTCTTCAGTAGAAGTATTTAGCCTCGTCGGCTGTCTTTAGCCACTGGTACGACAATTTCAAGGCAGACCGTGTACAGACGCTTACGGCAGATGGGTCTATATGCTCGCAGACCTG
This sequence comes from Stegodyphus mimosarum, assembly GCA_000611955.2. Taxonomy (NCBI): domain Eukaryota; kingdom Metazoa; phylum Arthropoda; class Arachnida; order Araneae; family Eresidae; genus Stegodyphus; species Stegodyphus mimosarum. Next base: position 43,558 of record KK117134.1, on the reverse strand, counting down.
ACAAATGCGTTCCACTTACCGCAACTCACTGTCGCCTGAGGTTAGCCCGGAGTAGAGAGCATGCATTGTGGACACCGCAACAGTGGGCTTGTGGGATGTTTTCCGGCGAGTCTAGGATTAGCTTGCAGTCTGATTCTCGCCGGACTTTCATATCGAGAGCTCCAGGTACCCGTTACCACCAAGAAAACATCATTGAACGACACCGTTACGGTGATGCAGGAGTGCTCGCTTGGGGTGGAATTATTCTGGGTTCCAGAACTGACCTGCATGCTCAAATTGGAACCATGACAAGTCAAATCTATCGAGACGTCATTCTGGAACAACATGTACGTTTGTTTCGGGGCGCCATGGGCGCACAATTTGTGTTCATGGATGACAACGCCCGTCCTCACCGTGCAAACATCGTAAGCGAATGCCTTCAATCGGAGGATATCACCCGTATGGACTGGCCAGCATTCTCACCGGACTCGAATCCAGTAGAGCACGTGTGGGACATGCTTGGCCGACGAGTTACAGCCTGTCAACCTCCTCCTACATGTCTATCGGAACTTCGGAGAGCATTGCGTTTTGTGTGGTGTAATATCCCCCAAGATCAGATCGATAATTTGATACTCAGCATGCCTAGGTGTTGTACGGACCGTATTGCATCGTCTGGGAGACATACAATGTATTAACAATCATACCAACCATGTAATATTGGTTTTTTGTAAATAGGTTTTTTTTTTGTAATTTGCTCCAGGGAGAAAAAATAGCTAATTTTTTTAATAATATCCAACATATAGCATCTTTTTTTGCTCTTTACCTTTTGTTTAATAAATAAGCTTTACAAATAAGTCAAATTTGTTTTGCTTCTAGCTCTTCCTTTGCCTGATTTTGCATTATCCTTAATTTATGGACATGAGTGTAAATGGGGAATCAAACAGCGTTCCTACCGAGTCGGCTGTTCAAGAATTTTTCCACCAAAATAGGTGGATGGGAATGAAAATTTAAAAATATTTTTAATGGTGGCGAAACGGCTCTTTTCTTTAAACTCTTTCCTGCAAGAACGGTAGCTTTCAAAGGTCATGGAATCTAAGCAAAGTAGAGAACGTCTCACTGTTTTACTTTGTGCAAGTGCTAGTCTTGAAGATATTAAAATAACCAGTGAACATGATTATAATTCTAAGAGCAATTTAAAAATCAGGCACGATATCACGAAAACTATAAAAAAATAATAAGATCGAAATTAAGAATTAGGGGACTCTTCCTTTTTATTTTATTTTAGTTTAAAAATAACCTTTAGTTTAAAAAAACTAGGCACTTATGATAACAGCTGACTATTTTTTAAACTAAATTGCATTGACTGCTATCTTCATCAACGTGCAAACATTTCCCTATCTATTTTTATTTCTAAATTTCAGACTATAAGTTTTTTCTAAGAAATATTCGTTCTTTAAAGCCCACAATACCACCTGACGCCAATATTTTTTGTTGACACCGTTTGGCTGCTCTTTTTACTTCCTTCTAAGAACTAAAGGAAGTATTGTAATCGCGAACATTTTCGGGTATCATATTTCAACGAATACGTCCATTTTGACCGTTATCGAATGCAAATTAACAATGTCTTTGCGTGACATCTGTACGTAAGGATTTCCGAAACAGAACGTTTTATGAGAGGAGACCCGGTGGTCGATCTGGATGCTGGTAACCAGGTCGCCTGAGCTGACCATGTGGGACACCATCCCTCGGGTTCGATTGGGTTGGAATTTCCTGAACCGACCATTTATGGAAGGAGACCCGGGATTCTATCCAGCAACCTGGCTAGACCAATGTCTAGACAGCCTCGACCTCTGGGTAAATAAATAGTCTTCACATGTTTAGAGCCGTCGTTTATTCGATGGTAGGTTCGGTGGTCTTGTCTGCCCTTGGTTGTGGGGACTTCACATGCCTGACGTTGCAGAAACTATAATTACAGGAGCCAGATGGCGCTGTGCGTCTGATTCTTTCTGAGTTGAATTGATTGCCATTGAGACTGCGAAGAATGATAAAATATGAAATGTTAAGTGCGAACTCTATATATAACTGTATTTATAAGTGTTTTCTTGTCGTCGTGTATAGTCTGTGTCGTCAATAAAATTGGGCAAAACATCATGGATTGAAGTGATCCCGTCTGACGGGTAAGAAGAAGCTTTGATTATTTTATTTGTTTGAACGTTGAATTAGAATTCTATAGCGAAAGCGATTTTGAGATGTAAGTTACATCAGATGTCGAAGGTTGTCCGAGGTGAGATGGCCTCCCTTCGGTCAATACAGAGCGACGACGATGCCGCCCTTGAGACATAGGTTTTCCGGTGGATGCTTGCCGTTCACCACAGTACTTTGAGTTTATATAAGCACGCATAGTGATTCATTTAATTGGAATTTATCTGGATTGATCGGCGGGGGGGGGAAGCCGTCTCCAGAGGTCGGGCATTAATAAACCGTGTAAGGCGGCATCGAATCAGCTAGGTCTGGGAGCCTCCTATGATGTTCTGTACATAAGGACCGATAAAGGACTCTTTTTCCCAAAACGGGTTGCAAAAAAGATTTAAAATGGTTTCGGAAGAGATTTTTTTTGTGACATCTGTACGTGCGTACGTATGTATGTATATAAACTCAAAAATGAGTATCCTCAGAGCATTGAAATCTTGTATATTGGACTGCTATAACATGCAGTTGTGATCCTCCCTTTTTGGTTGCACTCGGCCGCACCAAAAGTGTGTATGTGCCCACTCTGCTACTCGGTTCCGTGAGCTTAGTTTTTTTTTATTCTTATATTTTGGTAAATTCTGCACATTTTCCTTAAAAAATGATTGAATTATGGTGTTCTTGACTTTAAGGTTTTTTAACCCTGTAGTTAATCTGCATGCAATAGTTGTAAAAGTATCACAATTTAATAGTTGTTTAAATCAGGCTAGGCTTAATTTTGCTACCGTTTGCTTACATTTAAAACTTAGCAGAAAAGGAATTCAGTCAGTTTCTGCACCTTAAGAGTCTTTTTACGAGTGGTACCAAAAGTAAACTTTCGGTTTTGTGCACCAAAAATGTGCCTTTTTGTCCGCTGGCCGAACTGTTTGTTTTTGCTCAGAAACTCTAATTTTAATTGTAAAAATTTTGGTTTTAATTGTTTTGACTGTATTTGGTGTTTTCTATTTTTTAATTTTTAACGAAGATATTTTGAGTTTTTATGCATTTTTGCCTTGCCACGGTGTGAGAACTGAATTAATCGAATTTGAAATCTATCTCTTACGAAAGTCGAGGCAATAAGTTTAAATGAAATGCAGGAAAAATGCGTACAATTTAATTTTCCGTACACGGATGTCATGACACACATCAGATTTTTTTACCTCATGTCCCTAAATCTTCTGTGGGTGAATGGATAAAAATTGAATATGGTTGAACAATTTTTTGTTTCAATCCATTTCAGTCAGCCGTTTCATCAATCGGTCAACCCATGCCATATTTTTTTTTATCTGAAGCGCATTCGGATAATGGAATCATTTGACACTTTATCTTGATAAACTAAAATGTATTTCTTACGTCTCATTTTGTATTATTATGTTCTTATTGAATTTTTAAAGCACACCTGCATACTTACGTAAAAGTTAAAACACATTTCATGCCCATCCTCCCTGCTTTTTTGTTTTACCTATTAAAAAAACTCCGCATTGAAGCACCCATTGGACGAGAGAATTCTACGATTCTATTCCCTCGGCTCTTTCTTCCTGCTTCTAGAATTCGAAACTTTTCCCAAAATGAAAACTTCACCCGCGCGGAGAATCATAAATCTGGATCTGCTCTTCCACTTAATTTACGAACTTCGTCCGCTCGACCTTCCTGGAGGAGGTTACTCCCATTTCTGAAAAGGCACGTCACCAGCGGGTTGTTCGAAATTTCGAAAGCGATTCGCAGTTTCTCTTAATGTACGATTCGGCTGTGCGAAAGGCACTCATCATAGAAAAAGTTACAGTCCACTATCTTCAAAAGTCTTTTGCGTACAGTTTTGCATTTTGACAGAAGAATAGTCAAAGATGTGTTCTTCAGACTGTTTTGAGAATGGAATAAGGCACATCGGCTTGCATTTAACCCGTTCAGTACGCAACGATTGCCCTCTTATCGGCCCAGCCTCGCGTGTACGCGAAGAGCTCCGATCTATCTCTTCGGCCCAGCGTCGCGTATACGTAACTCGAAAACGGAATGATTTTTAACACCGGCTATTTATTTATTTTCGTTAGGAATTTCCTTTTCGCGTTGTCTTCGTTTTTATTACTCGCATTTTTTGTTATGAAAATGTGGTAAAATGCCATTCAGTTCATTGTTTTTCTTTTCTTTTTTTAGGAGAATGTGGGAAGAAAATGCTTCTAACCGACGATAGCCGGTGTAACGCGCCGAGCTTCCGTGATGGAAAAACTCAGACTAGTTGCCCTTACCTTTCTTGGTTAACTGAACAGTAACTTTACAGCATTATTAAAGAAGTGGGAAAGATATCAGATTTCCCCATGCATCTTACATGCTCGGCGAAAAATGCCTTCGTTGTCCTGTGTGGCGATTCTTGTTTCGAATTATTTCGCACACAGCAGAATTATTAAATTGGAATTTAATTACCTAGAGATAATTATTGCTTAATTTTCTTTTACATTTAGTATTTGTAATTTTGTTTTCATGCGTATGGTATTTGTTTTCACGCTTATAGTTATAATTTTAGTATTTCGTCTGTTTCATTTATTTCTATTAATGTGATATTGTTTATAGTAATAAGTATTAATAATTAGCATATTAAGTACCAACTTCAAAAATTCAGGTTATCATATTAAAATGCTGATTTTATATGAATGTGCACGTAAAAGTAGGCTTAACTGCTGAAAATGCGTGGGCCTGTGGCGACGTTCCACTTCCGGAGGTTTGATCTCGTGGCTGCGCTTCGTTCTCCGCGCGCTGGTCCTCGAGGGATTATAGAATCGACACTGCGTAGGATCGATATTAAGTAGTATCGATATGACACAGAAATTTATACTAGCATAGCGTCGGCAAAGCGTAGAATTCACACGGCATTGAACGAACGCTGCGTGAGGTAGACACCTCCATACGATCAGTGACCTCCAGCGGCACTGAGATCGACACTTACAGAATCAACGATGCCATAGGATTGATACACCGCATAATCGATTCTGGCATACAACTCGTACTGATAGAGAATTAACACTGCACAGAGTCAACACAACGTAGTACTTATGCTGCGTCCTGCACTTGGACTGACACCCGTGCAGAATCCAAACGGCGTAAGATCGACACTGATATGTAATCGACGCAGCATAACACAGTGAAACATTACAATTCACAACCGCGCATAATCAAGAGGGAAAAATTTGTGTCAACTATCATTTTTAGGACACCTGCATCCGATTGATTCCGGCATTCAATCGACACTGCTATAGCATCAAAACTGATTTCTGTAGAGACATTAGGTTACTTCGAAGGAGAGGTGAAAAATGAGCCATGCCCTCACGGGACTCGAACCACGGACCTCTCGAATACGCGCCCAGTGTGCTGACCATTACACACCGAAGGCATGCCAACAAGGCGGGAGAAGTACTCCCCCTTTTAAAAGGCGACTGGGGATTACGGCACCCTATCGTCAAATCCTGGTGGCAGAGAATCATCATCCCTCACCTTTCCTGGTTCCGGCGCCACTGTAGGGACATTAGGTTATTTCGATGCAGGGGAGGTGAAAAATGAGCAATGCCCTCGCCGGGACTCGAAGCACGGACCTCTCCAATACGCGCCGAGTGTGTTGACCACTACACCATGAAGGCATGCGAAGAAGGCCGGAGAAATACCTTATAAGAGGCGTTAATAAGACTTTTATTAAAGAACGTAGTTAAATCATAGAAGATGTTCAAAATTCCTTCAATTGACCATAATGCATGTTTCACACCGTCGACGCACGGATTTAAGGACCCGTTCAAAATGGGCAGATGCGTCACGGACTCGTGCCGCCGCATCTACGGTCCTGGCCACAACAGCCATGTCCGATGTTACGGTCGTCTAGCATATCATGGAGTTCACGTATCCCCACAGATAGAAATCCAAAGGAGCCAGGTCGCGGAAGCCATGCGACTTGTCTACCTCTGCCAATCCAGCGATCAGAATATGTCCTATCAGGGTATTCCAGTGTAGTATTGCTAAAATGCGCAGGCGCTCCATCGTGCTGAAACCAGATGTTTCGGGGTGTAGCTGCTGGTACGTCAACCATGATATCTGGCAACATTCTTTCCACAAAGTGTCACACAAAATATCCGTAAAGAACTGAGCGAACCGAATCATCCTTCTACTGCAATGTCCTCGCCCGATACGATCCCACTTCCCACAAGCCTGCAAACATTGCCCTCTAGCGGTCGCATTTTCGGACACAATTTCTGTCAATCTTGTTTGTCGTGATATGACAGACCCGCATGTTAAGTTTGGCAACTGCCTTTCGAAACACCCTGTATCGGGCATCTTTACCCCAAAACATAACCAAATGTAATTAAAGTATAAATAAGTAGCAGAAAATGTTCCGAATTAATGAATTGAGAAAAAATATTCTAACTTTTTAATACTGTAACTGCGCTGATTGGTATGCGGGCTGCACGGAGTAGGGCATTTTTATGTTTCCAGCATCTGGTGGAGAAAGTTAGGTCAATTTTAATGCAATCAGTGAGTGGGCAGTGTGAAATTCATTATAATCTAAATAAATTTCCTAGTACTTGCGCAATAGCTGCAAAGTAATAAAATAATAATTCATTAATTAAGTAATAAAGAGTATATTATTTCACAATAATAAAGTTAGCAAAATTATCTGAATGAAGTAATCCAGAAACATTGAAAATTGAATCCCGAAATACCAGATTCTTTAAAAAAGAAAGAAACTTGAATCGCGAAAAATAGAAATAGAAACTTTGTGACTGATAATTAATTAATTAATCTTGAAAAATATTCCATAAGTTAAGTAATTATCGTTATTGATCGGAAATTGATTGACTTTTCAAGGGGAAGAAACCAACTCCCGTTCCATTAACAATAATTAATAAATGCGAAGGTGTTTCGTCTTTTAGTCGAGTAAAACTATGAAGTCAAATTGGCAATTTGAGTTTAAGCCGAACTTGTAAGTTGAGTTTAATCCGATTTGTGAGATGAATTAAAGTGAATGACTGTAAAGAATTAATTATGAATGCATTATGAATGTTGCAGTTTCACATAGTTAATTAATTTTTTTAGAAATCTTGAGATATTATTTCCAAATTGAGTAGCAGTAGTAGTAATAAAAAACGTTTTTGCTAAATTAAGGAGTAATAAAACTTTTTTTCTTCTTTTAGCCGGTAAAGTGCCTTCCGACACCTTCGCTTTCATGCATGTTAATACAAAGCAATTCTAAAAAGCATAATAAACGATGCAATTTTTGCAAAATTAATGACAATACAAGTTGAAGAAATGAAAGATATTTAATTTATTAATTTAATGAAAATAGAAGTTGAAAAAATGTAAGACATTTATAAAATAAGGTACAAGAAAATGTACAATTTTAAATGTACATTATAAACCCTACACAGGACCATTTGAATTACTACAGTTTATATTGGGAGATAATATACACTGGTGTGCAAAAATTAAGGACGAGACGGTTTTTTCAACATAACTTTGTACAACAGCTTTCCAAATAAACACATTTAATACCGTAAGATCCCCAATACGTAAGGACATGAGTAATGTAAGCAACACTTACTAAAAGAGAAATCAGAGGGATAAAAAGAAGCTTTATTGAAAAAGTAGCATGGAGCGCAATGCGACTGAAGGCCGAAACATCCCTGTGATGGGTGTCCAGCAAGAAACAACATCCGGTCTTTAATAGGGAATATGATCTCCCCTGACTGCTAGGCAGGTTTCACATCATTTGTGCATGCTGGATATGTGGTTGTTAATGAGCTGTTGAGACACTGCTGCTCGTTCCTCTTGTAGCACCAATCGCAGTTTCGGAATCGTTACTGGCGATAAGTTACGTGCTGCCACGGGTCTCCCTAGTAAGTTCCGTACATGCTTGACGGGATTTAGATCCAGAGACCTTGCCGACCAATCCATGTGTTCAATATCTTCACTCTCCAACAGCTCTTCGACAGTAACTGTGCGATGAGGTGGAGCGTTGTCGTCCATGAAGAGGAACTGAGGACCCATAGCCCTTGTGAAAAGACGCATGTAAGGAAGAAGAACCTCGTTACAATAGCAGTCCCAGGTGACGAACCTCCTTGGGAGATATGAAGGTCGGTCCGGCTACCAAGCATTATGTCTGCTCGAACGAGAACTCCGCGACCTCCAAAACAGTCCCTTTTGATGATGTTGAAGGGGTTATTGCGTGTTCCCCGCTCTGTCCAGATGTGTATGTGTCTAGAATCGCAACTCAGACTAAATCTGCTCTCATCTGTAAAGAGTACTCGTCCCCATTCATTGTCTCTCCAATTCTGGCGTTCCCGGCACCACAGAGAACGCCTTCTCCGATGGGCAGGCGTTAGAGGTACACACCGTACAGGGCGTCGTGCAAACAGACCACCACCGTGCAGTCTTCTGGCCACGCTAAAACGCGATATCGGTCGTCCAGTCGCCTGTGTCGTGTGTCTAGCGATTTCTCCCGCTGTCTGCCGCCTGTTTCTTCTGGCCTGTAAGGCAATATACCGGTCATCTGCGGGTGTGGTTCCACGAGGACGACCACTACTAAACCCCCGGATAGCTGTTCCTGTTGTTTGAAATTGTCTCCAAAGTCGTGAAACGATGCTGTGAGCAATTCCGAACTCTGCAGCCACACTTGTCACCCTGCGGTCTTCCTCCAACTTCCCAATGATTCGACCTGGGGTAAACGTATCCAGATGTCGTCTAACAGATTGATTATTCGCCATTTCTCGCCGAGGCAGCAACTCGGTGTGATTTTAACTGCTATACGGCGTGCAATCTGTTTGCCAGAAATACTGATCTTACACCGACAACATGCTTTATACTACTCAGACACTCCTCCATTACGTCTACCTGCATATCTGCGCATGTGCTACCGTACATCACCTTACTTAATCTCCTGATTGGTCTTTGTGTCCGCTCTGCCTCTTCGTTCAGCTGATATGCTAATTTTTCTGAACTTCGTCCTTAATTTTTGCACACCAGTGTATTTCTTATTACTTAGTTAATAAGTTATTCAATAATTTACCTTCTAGTAAAAGATTTAAGTAAACGTATCATTATTTTAACTATTTGATCTAAAAATAAGAAGGGTAAATGCCAGCTTTTTTAAGAGCAATTTGGATGACTTTGTTAGGTAATTGATTCTCATGGAGTATTTTAATTAAGTAGAGTAAATCCTGTTGAAGATTTTCGCTGTTGTTACAAATTCTTTTAATTGTGATTATTTGTGAATGTATAGTATTAATTATTATTTTTTTCGAAATATTAGAGTACCAACTGGTAAGTTTTAAAGTAGGAAATGTAAATTCGCGTCGCTTGTCAAAGATTTTGATATGTTTAAAGTTATTAATTTGTAAGTCTATCATATATATACATACATCCATGTTTGATACTGCCGACTGCAATAAAAAGGGCAGATGCACAATTTAATGTTATAGCAGTCCCATATACAAAATACGCATGTATGTACGTACAGATGTCAAGAAAAATCCCTTTTGAATCCATTTTAGGCCATTTCGCAATCCCTTTCGGGGGGGAAGAGTCCTCTATTGTATGCGTGCATACGAACGTTACGCAAAAAAATCCTCCGAATGGATTTAGGAACGGTCAAAAGGGTATTAAGGTATTTCTCCCACCTTCTTCGCATGCGTTCGTGGTGTAGTGGTCAGCACGCTCGACGCGTAACCGAGAGGTCCGTGGTTCGATTCCCGGCGAAGACGTTGCTCATTTTTCATGACTCCTGCTTCCGAAGTAACCTAATGACTCTAAAACAGATATTTCTGTTCAAATATGATATCCGAAATTTTTCGAGATTACAATACTTAAGTAAAGAAAGTAACTATATCAGAAAGTAATTTTATTTTTTATTTTTTAGTGATAATTTATTAGAAGGTAAAAAACGCGTTCATTATTTCTGAAAAATAGATTAAACGAACATTTTAATTCGCCTTTTGTTCAACCCACGCAAAAAAAAAAATAATAATAATAAAGAGTGGGAATAGTTATAACGGCGTCAAGTCTTATCTTTCACCAACATATCCGATCTTTCCCCACGCTGTAAGGGGAGTTGAGGAGTTGGTAACTACTGATACGGAAAGCGCCTGAAGCGAGCTCACGCGCCCCGATATTTTTACTTTTTTGTTTCCTGAGACGAGCCTGCTTTTGGAGATTTCCTCTCTAGGTGGTATCGCAGTGTGTTGATTCCAGAAGTACATTTTTGTTGGTAAGTCTCTCTTCGGAAGTAGAGCGTGCGCCTGGAAGTGCTCTCGCGAAGATCGATTTTCCTCAAACTACTGATAGTACAAGTACAGACGCGTGTGACTACGCAGACGAGGCTATATTTTCTGGCGGCGAAATGTTTATAAAGGTTTTCTCAGCCAAAATCCGATCGCTTATAAATAACTCCTCGGCTGATGTTACCGAGGGTTCAATTCGAATTTAACGAGGAAGCACAGTCTTTGATAAATCCACTTTATGTCTTTCCATTTCAGGAATTGTGCTTCCCAACAGCGTTTGAAAAATGTATTTAGTAATTATAGAAATCTCCACAAACAATTTTCCAAAAATATCCCGTTATCGACTATCTCAAGGTTATTGTAAGTTATCCCTTTTCTCGTTCCCATGAAACGATAATGAGATTCAGTTTATGTGCTCAAATCTCGATTAGTTTATAAACGAAGAGCTTCGTCGCTAAATGAACTATGCTGCCCGTCAAACTTCAACAGCAGCATTTTGTGAGAAGAAATTTCGAACTATAATATTAGCTGGAATAAATGCAACTTCTTTACAAATACAATTTTCCACGATAGTTATCCAATGGACAGTGAAGACAGTTGTTGGGCTGCTCAACTTCCGTTGCTGCTTACTAAAACGATTTTAATACGAGGTACATACAGGGTGTCCAGCAAAAGAGTCCCTCAATTCAAAATTAAAAATCTCGAAAACAAAGTTCGACAGAATAACACAATAACCGACGCATTTATTGCGAAAGTTGTTAGACTGTTATATAGAAGTTTCGAAATAATAGTTACGAAAGCTGCCAACAGAGGGTGCAGTACGCTGGCGCCTGAAGACTTTGGATTTTAAATGGAAACATGTGTAGGTTGTTTCTTATGAATTTTGCGTGTTGGAAAGCTATCAATCCCTAATGCATTTCTGCGGACGGTTTCCTTGGGCTCTGCTAAATTATTCCAAAAACAGTTGAGACATTTTCGGGAGTATCTACAGTTTGCCTATGACCAAAACTTCCTACCAGATTATCCCCAACGCCCATTCGAGGCCACTGCTAAATGCCCATTGGACATTTAGCAAAGAGCTTGTGAATGGTTTTCACATCGGGTCCTTTAGGAACATTCAATGACGCTTGAAAACTACGTCTTGTTGCCACAGGACTGTGATCTAAGCTCTAGTATTCTGGTAACAGAAACAATCATTGTTCAGTGGAATACATGATTTCAACTTCTTCAGTCCATCTTCAGTCCAGTCTTTCAACTTCTTCATTTCGCGTTTCAAGGGTGGAACTGATGGCTTTTAAGACCAATACTGATTTGTGGCTGGTTCATTGCGTATTGCGCGACGTTTACCAGCTCAGTTGAAGTATTGCGTACATGGTAGGTATTTTGTCCTAGAGACGGAGACTTGGTGACGGGAAGTAGAAGAAAGTGACGCGTTGTCACCAGAAAGAGACAATCAATAGTGCACCTTAGCTGGTCGCCGGTCATGAGTAAAAAGAGGAAACAGCTCCAATCACAAGGGTGTATGAGAGCTTAGCGATTGGTCGATGATCGCTTTTACCAAGTTTCAAGTTCCACTATATGCGCCGCTGATTACCTTGGAGGATTTGCAAGATTTGTTCCGGCTGTCTGAGTTAATTGCTATAAAGCGCTGAAAGTAGAAGAATGAATTACCATCAGTCAGGATTGCAGATGTGGGGAGGGCGTCACGTGAGGTGTGAAGCAGTCGTTCACACCTTGAGATTTTAAGTTAAAAATACCGAAGAAAACATTGAATTTACAAAATTGCAGAAATAATTACATAAAAGGAAATTTTTCCGGTAAAGTGCAGAATCGCCCACTTTTTTGGCGCGCTTTGCTTGACGCTTTTTACAAGAGTAAGAAGAATTGGATTTTGTCAGTTTCTTTTTGACTTTTTAAGTGAAAATAGATGGATGTGTACATGAACAAAGTCAAGGGAGTGCACAATGCGAAGTTTGTGCAATTCTGGGATTTTTTTAAGTGAAAATAGGTCGATGTGTACATAGATACCGAGTTTGTGCAATTCTTGAAAACTCGCGAAGCAGTGGGTCCTTCTGCACTTTCCCCAATTTTTCTAGTAATCTTCAGAGTAATATCTTACGGAATGAAACAAATATCACCTCTTAATACTGTCTAGAAGTCCTGTATATTGAAGTTCAAAGTCCATGATCACGTGATGGGGGTGGTGTAAACATAATTATGTTTTCATCATTGCGTTCGAAGATGTTTCAGGAAAGCAGTTGCGCAAATATTTTTAATAAGAGTTGCAAAATAACAGAATAAATGCAGAACAGAACAAATGTTAGCACAAAATACCTATATACAAATCCAAGATTTATATCCCAGAGCACACTTAGAATAAGCAGTCACTTTTCACGTAAGCGGAATCAAGCATTCCGATTCGCTTAGCGTATACCTGTCCAAAAATGATGAGAAGAGTAAAATAATTAAATAATGGGTTGCAATAGAGAAAAATCACCATTTTTTCCCATGTTCTTCAGTACCACAAATATAAGGAACATCAGAAATGATCGCTTTTGCGTTTTTTGGAGGGCTATTAATAGGCACTATGTACTGCGATTACAGTGCCATATCTGTTGAAACTTTGTAACTATTATTTGGAAATTTCTGCATAACAATTTTAGATCTTTACCGCTTGTTATATTCCTCTATCGATCTTTCTTCTCGAGATTTTTAATTTGGAAATCAGAAATTTCTTTATTGGAGACACTGTAAATCATTGAAGGATCTTCGATGCCTGTCGTAACTCACACCAATGTTATCAAATTGATGGCATACCAAATATAATTTTCTGAGATGGATATTCAAATCCTTTGTCAAACAGCAAGCACTGGCTGGAGAGCTGACTTTGGCCATCCCTGCTATGTCAAGTCACACCGTACTGCATTAGGTGAATACGAATGAGAAATACACAAAGAACATTTGCACATACAATTTTGCACGTGCTCAAAGCGAGAAAAACCAGTTGTGTGCGTAGTTCTATCGATTTAATCACATTATACAGTTATATATCTCGTTTCGTAAGTCGAGATGTTGATCTCATTCGGAAGAGAATATACAAGTAAACGATAGAGACCCATACGGAAAAGAAAAAAAAAATCGAAATCTATAGAGTTTTATATATGCATAAGAATTAACTATACAATACTCGCATAAATATATAATTAAATGAACTGCTAAATAATTTCTCCATTATTTGAAATGATTTGTTAATCGTTTCTCGCTTAATTTGGTTTCCAGATTTATACGTCAATGAGATAAGCTCAGTTTTTCATATATCCCCATATTCTGAAACTGCACAATAGGACCGCTGAGAAAAAACTTAATAATGATGATATATGCATTACAACAAATACCGCTTTCTTGAAAAGATAAACTCTTAAAAGAATATGAACAACTTATGCTAATTCGAGCGAAGTAAGTGCTTAAATATCAAACCTAAAAATCATAGATAGAATCATCCTATACTTTGGCACACTATATTGTTTCTACAAAAATTCTCTTTGGAATAAGAAATCTAAATTTTTCCATTTTGGTTAAGATAAAGCTTTTGAAATTAAGAACATCAAGGCATACTATGTTTCCCCATGTATTTCCCCCTCTAGATTGGTCAGTAATCAGTAGCATATTTATCAACATTTTTCATTTGCTATTTTCTTACTGTATTTGTGAAATAAAAAGTATTTGAGAGTAACCCACTCGTAATTATTAAGGACTTCAGAAACATTAGACGCTATTCCCTACCAATAACGGAGCTATATTTTGTCGAAAAAGAATTCTGCTGATCTTGCTCGTAGAGGGATCGATCTTAAACCACACTCCTGTCCATAAATTAAATATAATGCAAAATCAGGCAAAGGAAGAGTTAGAAGCAAAACAAATTTGACTTATTTCTAAAGCTTATTTATTAAACAAAAGGTAAAGAGCAAAAAAAGATGATATATAGTTGATATTATTAAAAAATTAGCGATTTTTTCTCCCTCGAGTTAACACAATATTACATGGTTGGTATGATTGTTAATACATTGTATGTCTCCCAGACGATGCAATACAGTCCGTATAACGCCTGGGCATGCTGAGTATCCAATGATCGATCTGATCTTGGGGGATATGACACCACTCAAAAAGCAATGCTCTCCGAAGTTCCGGTAGACACGTAGGAGGAGGTTGACGGGCTGCAACTCGTCGGCCAACCATGTCCCACACGTGCTCTACTGGATTCGAGTCCGGTGAGAATGCTGAACAGTCCATACGGGTGATATCCTCCGGGTGAAGGCATTCGCTTACGATGTTTGCACGGTGAGGACGGGCGTTGTCATCCATAAACACAAATTGTGCTTCCATGGCGCCCCGAAACAAACGTACGTGTTGTTGCAGAATGACGTCCCGATAAATTTGGCTTGTCATGGTTCCAATTTGAACACGCAGGTCAGTTCTGGAACCCAGAATAATTCCACCCCAAACGAGCACTCTTGCACCACCGTAACGGTGTCGTTCAATGATGTTTTCTTGGTGGTAACGGGTACCTGGAGCTCTCCATATGAAAGTCTGGCGAGAATCAGTCTGCAGGCTAAACCTGGACTTCTTGGAAAACATCACACAAGCCCACTGTTGCGGTGTCCACAATGCATGCTTTCTACTCCGGGCTAACCGCAGGCGACAGTGAGTTGCAGTAAGTGGAACGCATCTGACAGGTCTACGAGCGTATAGACCAATCTGCCCTAAGCGTCTATACAAGGTCTGCCTTGAAAGTGTCGTACCAGTGTCTGACGAGACAGGTCTGAGGCTGTGCTGGGCCTGTTTCTTTTGGCAGTAACTGCCCAATACCGGTCCTATTCTTTTGGCAGTAACTGCCAAATACCGGTCCTCATTCGGCGTTGTAACTCTGGGGCGACTTGTGCTGTAACGTCTACTCACATGACCATCGTCTTGGAATCGTTGCCAAAGCCTGGAGATGACACTCTGGGCAATTCCGTCTGGTACTTCCAGTTGGGTACGCCCACATTCCAGACGGCCGATCATTCTACCACGTAAAAAATCATCCAAATGCGTCCTTTGTGTCATAAGTATTCGGTTATTGCAGTGAAATGCTTATAAAGCGCCTGCGAACAATTTTACTTCTTTGCCTGTATTCATTATATATCACTCTCTTACACTCTCGTCATTGTGACGTACCATCGGTGTCATCTGGTTACTTCATGAAATTTGCATATGATTCTTGAACTATAACGAACCTGAATCTACTACGAACTCCTATGAACGCAACAGCATCACATATGACTCTCATCTTGGATATGGCTGTCGTGAAACACATCACAGTAAAAGAAATCGCAAAAAGAAAACAACGCGCAAAGAAAACCTCTTCGTAAACATCGGGATTGAAAAGGAAGCAAGGAGAAAATACTGTGATATTAAGCATCGTGCTAGGAAATAAAGTAGCAATAAATCTTCCCAGCTTGCAAAAACTGAGGCAGAAAACTCCGTAATGATAAAAAAACAGCCACACAACTTTGAAACTTTCAGTTGCTTTTTCACTGTGGCAATCAGCAATAAGTTCTACGAGTTCGTGGATTTAGAGTAATCGATGATAACACTTCATGAAGAATCAAAACAAAATTTATTCGCCAGTGTTACGCAGGACAGTTCCAGAGGCACGTTTACAACGTTTGAAAAACTTAGATAAACACGCTGAAACAATCAGCGACACAGCCTTCAGACTACAAAGGTGAAGGCAGATTCGCTACAAAGCACTAAAATAAAGCTCCCGACTCGGCGGATCGCTCTCAAGCTAATCTTAGAACTCAAGGCACTACTATTCCAGGCAGAGTATATATAGAGCTTTAACCTATTTGCGAGAACATTCCCGAGAAAACCTCTAAGAATGCGTTCTAGTATTTTCTCGCTTCGTCTATGGCATATTGCCAGTTTTGTTACCAAATATCGCTAAACGGGTGTAGCAACTCTGCCTTTTCCCTGCCACTTTCTGGGGACCCTAACCCAGCTTTGTGGGGAAGCTATTTCACCGCAACTGGGCATTTCGCAACAATATGTAAGCCAGAAAAGAAATGAGCAAAATTATTATCTAAAATAATAATTTTAGTTTATTTGAATTACTAATATTTTTTAACCGAAAAATTTAGGGAAGGATTTAGGCAGCGAAAATCTGTAAATGGGGAGGAAGTTCAGCTGCATGCAGCAGTTAATAGAATCTTAAACTTATACACTTAGGAATGAAGAGTCATTAGTTAATTTATCCCTTTTGTAAAAATATGTTAACAGTTTTTCATAAAAAATACATCTGAAACTTCGAAAAACATGAAGACTGCCTGCGATGATATCGTTTCTTTATATATACCGGGTGAGATAAAAGTTCGTTAAATCTTTTCGAGCTAACGAAGTCGAGTAACAGAGTGAATATATACATACATATATTTATGTACTTTTGGTGCGACCGATTGTAAACAAAATGGGAGGTGCACATCTACATGTTATAGCAGCCTTGTACACAAAATTTCAGAGTTCTGAGGCTACTGGTTTTTGAGTTATGCGTCTTTGAGTTATGCTTTACATACATACGTACGTACGTACGCATAGACGCCACGAATAAAATCTCTTCCGAATCCATTTTGAATCAGTTTTATAATTTTTTTGGGGGAAAAAGAGTCCTTTATTCTGTCCTTACGTTTAGATATTACGCAAAAACATCGCTAAATTGCATTCGATAGTGATCAAAATGGATATTTTTGTTGAAATATGATACCCAAAATTTTTCGGGATTCCAATACTTCCTTTTTACTTCGTACAAGGAAGAAAAATACATCAAGTATTTAAATCTCTCGGGAATTATTAAAACTATTTATTTCCAAATTAGGACATATCAGAAACATTTTTTGCTATAGAGAGCCATTTGCTATTAGATCTTTATTAGAGTTATATCAGCGGAAAGCTTTTATTCTAAAATTAAAGAATCTCCTTTTAAAAAATAATTAGAAACACAAAATTTTATAACTAACACATCCACTTATCGAAACATCCACTTAACAAAAAAATTATCCAAGCAGTTGTGAAGAGTCCGTAGTTTTAAGAGCAGCCTATATTTCTTTTATTTAAATGAAAAGCGTATTACGAAGTATTACTATAATTTTAATATGATAAGTATTTATACAGTTAACCTTAATTTCAAAGACAATTCATCATTTTTACTGTATTCCATGTTTTCTCACTTTTTTTTCAGACGTTTGCTATTTTTACAGAAATTTCACGTTTCCTAAAAATTGTGGTTTTCAATCTTTAAATAACTAAAATTAGTTCCTTTTCTTTAGGAAAAATGCTAGTCTCTAAATTTCTATTATGAGGCAAAAATATGAGACTTCTTCATTACTTTCGACGGTGTGCTAAAAAACATATTCTCACCATAAAGATTTTGTTTTGCTTTGTTTTATTTTGTTGTTTCCGAGGAAAAGAATGTTTTGAATTTACACAACTCCGCGAATTCATTGTTCTGCGAGCAGAAAAGTATTTCACTGAAAAGCACAAAGAATTCTTGTATTTAAAATTCTCTCTAATACTTATACCACCATTATGTTTTCTGTCTTTTATGCAAAAGCACCTGCCCTCTCGTTCTGCTAACGAGTGCAAAATGAAGGAAAAAATTTCGCAAAAAATAACCCCTTTTGTTCATTTGACGTTATCTTTCCATCTTACTCCCCTGTTGACATCCCCCCCACCTCCCTTTCGAATCCTCTTCTCTTCCCTTCATCAATATGTCATCTGGTTCCCCTCTTTTTCCCCCTAAAAGTCTTCTGCTCCAACAATTAGTCGGAACGCCGTTCGTTTTCCGGCTGCTGCTCTCCAGCGTTCTCCACGCTTCCACTGGCTGCCCGCTTCTTCTTTTCTCTTCCATCTCCTACGTTCGTTCTATTTTTGTTACTCTTATTTATTTTCTCCGTTCCTTTCCTCTTTTTACCCCTTTTTTTGTTTCGTTTTAGAATACTTTTTGTCGTGGCCTTCTTTAATCTTCCGTTGGAAGATCGGCGAGTTATAATGGTGTTCATACAATTTTGACTCCCAGTAACTTTTCTACTTTTTTTTTTGCACTTCATCATCACTTTTTGCTCCCCCTTCGCTCAAATTCTAGAGAACTCTTTCTTCCAAGTTTTCGAAAGATTATGGAAAACATTGCCTTTTAGAAAGCTTGGTCTTACTTATCGGGAAAACATAGGATCGACAGTCCCTGTACTGGCACATAATCGACACAGCAACATAAAAACCAGCTTCAGCGTGTACACTCACTTTAGTGTACATGCTAATAATTTAATCAAATTCTCTGCCTCTTGATTATATGCTTTTGCTAATTATAACTCTTGGCTATGTTATGCAATGCTAATTACATACCAGTGTCAATTCTATGCCAGCTGTCGATTCTCGACTCTACGTAGTGTCGATCCTATGCAGTTGTTCGGATTCGGTTCTATATCAGCGTCAATCCTATCCAGAGTCGGGTCTATACAATGTTCTGTCTTAGGGTCGGATCGATCCTACGCTGGCGTCAGTTTTATGCAATGTTGGTCCTATGCCATATCGATTTTACGCCGGTATCGCTTTGTGCAGCGTCGGTCTTATGCCGTGCCGATTATATGCAATATCTGTCTTAAACCGCATCGATCCTATGCTGGTGTTGCTTCTGTGGAATATAGGTCCTGTACAGTGTCTACATTACGCCCTGTCGATCCTATGCAAGTGTCGATTTCATGCAATATTTGTCTATACGATGTGACGTCGATTACATGCAGTATCAGTTTTATGCCTGTAAGGTTCCAAAGAATTATGAGAACCGCCAAATAGGCAAATTCCGCCAAATGTGGACCTTGGCGATGAAACGTGTGAAAGAACTGAAAAAAAAAATTACAGGGCAGTTGGAGAGAGGAGGGAGATGTCTGTGTATGGATCGGCATAGTTGCCGAAGTTAAATTTGTATCTTTATTTTCATTTATTTTATATTCATTGTGTGTGTATAATAAAAGCACGTTCATGTAAATCTGTGCGATCTTTCTGGTGCTATTCAATCACTTATTAGGAATATTCAAGTTCTTTCATTTTGGAAACAGAAGGTCTATTCAAAACGAAAGTGGAGCTTTCGTTTCTCAAGTAAAGGTGATATAATTCCATTGTTTCAAAAGTGTCAAGGTGTTGTGTTATTAGTGATCGGCCACTCATCGAGTTTCTAATAGTATAAATTCAAAGCTGTAGAGTGATAAGTTAAAACCGAAGCATTTGTGATCATCTTTATCAGGATACATTATAAGTGTAAATAAGAAGAAAACTTTATTATGTCGTATCGATCCTATGAAAGCTGTCGATTCTGCACTCTGTATAATGTCGATCCTATGCCGCTTCGGTTCTATGTCACCGTCAGTTCTATCCAGAGTCGGTCTCTGCCCTGTTGATTCCATCCAATGTTCTATGTGCAGCGTCGGTCTTATGCCGTGCCGATCATATGCAATAACTGTCTTAAACCGCATCGATCCTATGCTGGATCGATTCTATGCTGGTGTTAATTCTGTGCAATATAGGTCCTGTACAGTATCTGTCCTACGCCCTATCGACCCTATGCTGGTGTCGATTTCATGCAGTATCTATCTTTCTATACTGTGGCACGTCGACTACATCGTTTTATGATCCACAGTATCGGTTTTATGTAGTATCGATTGTGCAGGAGGCAATTTGATGCATTGTGAGTCCTATCGATGATATGCCGATATCGAACATATGCCGTGTCGACTCTGCGCCGTTGTTGATTCTACGTAGTGGCGATCCTATGCAATGTTGATCTTACGTCGATATCGATTCTACGCAGTTGATGATTCTATGTAACGCCATCCTGCACAGTGTTTGATCTTGCACCGCATCGATCTTCTACCGCTGCTGATTTTATGCAGCATCTATCCTACTATTTTACATCTATATATGTAAAATATTACAAAATATGATAGCTGCTTTAAAA
The DNA here is from genome assembly GCA_000611955.2 of Stegodyphus mimosarum. Classification (NCBI taxonomy): domain Eukaryota; kingdom Metazoa; phylum Arthropoda; class Arachnida; order Araneae; family Eresidae; genus Stegodyphus; species Stegodyphus mimosarum. Next base: position 23,062 of record KK117134.1, on the reverse strand, counting down.
AATAATTGCCGATCTCAAAATTAATATTTTAAATTTGATGCTCTCCCCTTAAATTCATCTGTTCGCCCAAATTCGAGATCTTCTATCGTTACGTAACGCTACTTAAAAAGGGCAACTAAAACTAAAGTTAACCAATCATAGATTAGTCGCACTTGTACATCAAACTTGGTATAAATACGTCTGGCGAGCTACTACTTAGTCATTCTTCTACCGCATTCCTTCTCTTTCTGCCTTGCCGACATCTCTATTTTGCTATGCCCCCCTTTGCTTTAATTCTAAGATGATATAACATGGATATAAGAATTTATCGTAACTGCTATGATTAAAAAGTATATTGTCTACAAGGAATTATTCTAGTGGTCCTGCAAATAAAGATGATAATTCGCTAAATATAGTTTGGTATCAACTCCTTCCTCTCACCGTACCACTCAGCCATCGCCACTGGGCTTCGAAATTATCACATTTATATATATATACTCCTCCCTTTACCCGGCTCAAAAGTCCTTACCCAGCATTTTCTTCCGAAACCGTGGGTCGTAGTCCTATGTTTCCGATTGCGGAAGAGTTTTAAATGATGAAAATATTCATGTTTTGGCAATACCAAATTAAAAAAATAATCATAATTTTCGCCAAATAACAAAACCTAACTTTTAGTACCTAACTTTACTTATATTTGGGAAAGTTTTATACTCTTTATGAAAAAATCAAATTAGAAAAAGTTCGACTCTCGTATAACTTTAATTAGTACAGGCCCAATTTTAAAATTTGCAATTTTCGATGTCAATTTTCAACTTGTCCGAAGGGATCGGTTATTCAAGTTGAAATAAGTTTAAATGAAGTGCAAATGTGTATAACTTAATAGGCCGTACAAAGGGAAGTCCTGTATTGCCCCCATCAGATTTTTTTTGAGGTTGTTATAGTGGTTTTCTAGAAAGTACGAGTGGCAATTAAATTATGATGGTAATGTTAGAAATGTGAAAGAGTTCCTCACTTATATATACACCTGTCCCTCGATTTACACGGAAGATAAGTTCTGAACAAAACCGTGTAAATCGAAATCTGGGATTTTGCTGTGTAAAACAGTGTAAACGAAAAACACAGTAAATGTGCATAATTTAGCTATTTATTTACATAAAACAAAAGTAAGACTGTAGAGACATTAGGTTATTTCGAAGCAGGAGACATAAAAAATGAGCAACGCCTTCGCCGGGAATCGAACCATGGACCTCTCGGATACGCGTCGAGCATGCAGACCACTACACCACAAAGACATGCGAAGAAGGTGGGAGAAATACCTTATAAGACATCTCAAAATAAATAAAGATATACAGTAGAAGTCCAGAAATCCGCAATGCTTGGGACCAGAGGTTGTGCGGATTTTAGGATTTTCCGGATTTCAGGACAGAAAAGCCGAATCCTAATATTCAGACTAAAAGCGCAAAATAAATAAGGCATATTAGATACATTTACTTAAATTATTATGTACAATAATATACATTATTACATTATACGCTTTAAATTATTATATATATATATTTATTATATTATTCATTTATATTAGTGATTACAGGAATATTTTAAAGCATTAAGGACATATACAATAGAGACGTGTAAAAATAAGGGATACTAGTAAAGCATAAAATATTTTATTTTTTTTTTGTTTGTTTGTTTCAAACAGTTTTCTGATGGAGGTTTGTTTTAAAACTTAAGGTGCTCCCGAGTAAGTTTTTTTTGTGAATTCTACAGGGTCATAATCCCTTGCTCTGTGACACAGCTCTGTTGTTCTAAATGTTTTAGGTATTTTTCACCATGTTCCAAACGCTCATCAAAAGATATTTTCTCACTCCTATCAAATTCATTATCTGTGTCGGTGTCGGAATCGTTTTCCTGCTGTGGCGACTTCAAAACACAGCCAATGATTTCATCATCGGTTATCCGATATGCCGGTGTTAGCTCATCTGAACACATCACCCATACTGAAAATCTCTTCTGAGCTAAGATCCTTTTTCTGCCACTAACACAGAATGATTATTATTCGGTAATTATGACGTCATTATTGGATAAATATTTTTTCTTCGGTATTTCGTTCTCCATTCTGCAGTTTCTGGAACCTATAAATTCAATGTTTATATTTTGAGAGGCAGTGCTGATTTCAGGAGTTGGCGGATTTTTGGTATTTGACTGTATTTCGTTCATAATATAACAAATACATGTAGGTAATAGAAGTACATATTTAATTTACTTTACATTAGGAAAATATAAGATCATTCGAAAAAATTATTACGAGTTTAATCACTGTCATCACTTTCATGAACTATTAATGTTCTCTTCTTGATTGGTTTGAGCGAAGATTCTTGATTGGTCGTCTTGACGAAATAGGGAAGATCTCAGATCGACAAGACTTTGTAGTGAAATCCGTAATGAACAATTACCTAGGTTTTATTTTCCTAAATCTTCGTAAACCTCTCATTTTGATTTTAGCACTCACTAAGCTCGCGCTGGAATCGGAGAGCTCGGTCTACATTCGTGCCATATTGTAAAAAATGATTACCTAATTTTCTTCCCAATTCAAGTCCTACGCTGATGACTCTTGCAGTGAACGCAGCTGGTTCAGATTGCTCTTCATGAGAATCATTGTCTTCGTCATGGTTATTTGTTTCATGAATCATGTTGTAAGGTTTTAGTTAAACTAACAAAGTTTTATTTTAATTTAAATCTTTCTATCTCTTCTCTATTTCAACTTCCCGTCAGAAGAAGCGCGCGTTTTCAGCTTATGTTAATTTGAAGTACAGCCAAGTACTATTTAAACCAGAGGTAGAAACCTCTCAGGGTGTGAGAGCTTTTAGTCTCGGATCACGGTCATTCTGTTCGACGTTCGCCTGACCAGCTAGCAGCTAAAATTATAAGCCATAGTGCTTACTACGTGATTGCATATTGAAATAAATTGAAGTGCGCTAGTATTAGTATTTCTTGCTACGCACCATTTAGTTAGAGGCCAAACTCCGCGATTTGCTCTGTGAGCAAAGTTTAATTAAATTTCTATTTAGTTTTAGTGTCAAAGTTATCTGATTGTTAAGTTAGGCCCAAGTGTGGTCTTTTACTTTCTGTATCCCTCCCGAGTTTGGAAGTGTGTAAATAATATTGATTTAATAAAAGAGGATTTTAAATCCCTTTCAAGTGCAGTTATTCTACAGCACAGTATCTACACCAGAACAAAGCTCATTTCAGCTCCCTGTTCCAGATCAGGACTTTAAGTTAAGGAGTTACTTCAACATGTTTGCTAAAGCTATGCACAGAATACGCAGTCCTGACAATGTTAACTAACTCCTCCTCAATTAGTTCTTCATCAGCTATTATTTCTTCAATATCTGAGCTACATCCTCAAAACTTTCTGGTCAGTAGTTTCCTATACGCTACACTTTTTCTAATAGGGTCTTCGTTTTTTCTAATTATCCTTATTATGACTTCATTCGTGGAGTAAAACTTTGCAACATCTTTATTAAATCCGTAGACGACCTAATATTTTAATTTTTGTTTGTAAAGAAATAACTTCTCTTTTTATTTGATTTTTTTCCAAATCTTTTGGCATTATAAAACCTTAAAAAGTTTATGTAAATTACAAAAATGCCACAAATAATACAAATGATAGGTAAAAATGATGTAAGCTTGGCTGCTGAGATACTGATACTGCGCTAGTTCACGTGAACCAAATAGCTTTACTGTTGTGAAATACGTATACATACTAGGGGAATCCCCATCCTTGTTGTTGCCAGCGGTGTTACCAAAGGAAGGAGATTCAAAAATGACTTCAAATATATGTATTTGCGTACATGTAGCCCAATGTACATTTTTACCAAGTTTTTGAAATCCGTTAATTTTTAAACCGTGTAAAACCAAAATCGTGTAAAGCGAGTACCGTGTAAATCGAGGGATAGCTGTACTTCAGAGTTTTATTTCTGTCACTATTTACGTAGATTAAACTGAAAGGAAGGAGAGTCACTTTGTATTTACCAGAATTTATTCTAAAATACAGTGTCCAAAAGGAAATTACAAACAGTATAATTCTACTTCAAATTTTCTTCACAATTGCTGAAAGTATTACCTGTGTTGTGAGAGTAGATACACGTAGTAGAATCGGTTCAGAAGCAACTGAAACTTAAATGTGAGTGTATTGTCTTCTTTAAATTATTAAAATCTGTTCGCGTTTGTCTGTTTGTTTGTAACATAATCTCCTCCAGAACGGCGGGAAGTCGAGATTCGAGTGAGGTGCTTCCGGATTCCAAAAATTTGTGGGAAGCCCATTTCGACCGTTCTCATCTTCGCACTACTTTAATCAGCCGAGATATTAAGTAAAAACTCTGAAAACGCTAATTCTCGATTTCATTTTTCCGAGTGGCAACAGTCTTGTACGCTGGAGATAAAAATCTGCCTCTGCTTGCTTTCAAATCTTACAATTTTTTTATTAAGGAACTCTATAATTTGAAAGTTTTACAAAATATGAAACAAAAATAGCATTGCCAAACATTAAATATATTATTTCGGATTCCAAAAATTTATGGGAAGCCATTTCGACCATTTTCATATTCGTACGACTTTAATCTGCCGAAATATTAATTAAAAACTTTGAAAACGCTAATTTTTGAATTCATTTTTCCGAGTGGCAACAATCCCACGCGCGGGAGATAAAAATCTGCTTTATTTCGAAAAATGTTGCCATCGCTCGCTTTCAAATAGTACAGTTTGTTGATGAAATATTTGTAATTTTTACAAATTATGAAATAAAAGTAGGATCGTCAAACATTAAACATATTATTATTACATAAGGTCATATTCTGAAACTGAAGGAAGCCGCGACTGCATGTGACGTCACTGTACGTCGGAAAATTTTCGTTAATATCAGCATTTTAAATAAACAGCTGCAGTTGACAACTTTTTTGTTTCGGGTTAGGATAACTGACGCGGTATGTTATTGCCACATTAATTACTTTATTGATATTAAGAAAAAGTTGTTTTACATTAAATTTCAATCATGACGTCATACGTATACGTATTCATCTGAAGTGTCAAAAAATTTTGTTTCGTGGTTTCGCAACAAAAAAAAAAAAAAAATTATTTACGAATTAGTTGTTGCTAGGAAAGAATGAGCCGATTTCATTCATACTGAAATGTTTTCATACATTTTCTTTTCAGGTGTACAGAGAACTTATGAATTTTGTTTTGGGCGCAGTCACTCGTGTGAAGGGCTCACGAGCTAGTATTTAATAAATACTGTGTTGTCTACAGAAGAGGAAGTGAAGTAATCAATCAAACTTCTGAAACGTCATCGACGATTTTACTATCAGTTAAACAAGCAAAATACAATGTTGGAATTCAAGTTTTATTCCAAAACCACAGAGCTTCTACATGTCGTTACGACATTTTGCAGATTTGATTTTTTTTTTGGTGCGGATTAAGAAGGGTGGAAAATGAAACTCCACGGGCGGCAAAATGTCTGGCTACGCTACTAGTTGAACAGTATTGTTGCGTTATACGGGTTCGTGGATTTGAGAGTATCCGATGAAAACACGATGTAGAACAATAAAAAGCACAATTTATTTACAAGAATCACTATTTACAGCACAGTTCCAAAATTACCTTTAGAAGCGTCGAAAATCTACAATAAATACGCTGAAGCAATCAGCAACACAGCTTCAGGCTGTAACTGTAAAGGTAGCTTCGCGGCAACACTAAACTTATAATAAACACCGTGGAACAATCACTGTCAAGCTATATTGTAAAGGTAGCTTCACGGCAAAGCACTATTTCGATCGCTTTCCATTCACAAAACTCTCGCGTAGCTTAGCACTCACAGTAAGCAGCGAATCTCACAACGGCGGCTCTCAGAAACGCAGGTGTTTATAAAGCTTTTCCTTAGGTTCCACGCGTTTCGAGAAATATCTCGACAGGAAGTTATTCTAGAAGCTTCCCGATTGGACCATGGGATATCGTCGATTTGGACGCCAAATGGGCGATAAACTCGCCAATCTGGCAACCCTACCATACACTATTTTAGGGCAACCCTAGTGCTATGCCGGAAAGCTTACGTACAGGCGCAACCGCCGAATTTTTCGCTACATTCTTGATCTGCTTACGTGTCTAAGTTTCACAGAACTTTGAGTTGTAATGTTAGTTTCAACTCTATAGATTTCCGGGTTACAGTAATGTACATTCATAATGCACAGTTATTCTGAGACTACTTTGTGAAGAATAAGTCATTTATTAGCAATATATCCAATCAATCACGAAATAAATATTAACACAAATACAATACTCAGTACTCGAATGTGTGTCTCTAACATACGTGCCATTATTACTTAAATACAAATGAGTGAAGACTTAAAGTAATATAATCCGCGAGTAATACTTAATACACTGATACTTAATACGCATCTAAACACAGTACTTAAATCCAAGAAAGCTAAATCTTTGTTTTCATATTCCGTCTTCCTAAAGAAACCTAAGAAGACCGGGATCAACTAATAAAGAAACATTTTTTTAAGAAGCTTTCTCCTTTATTTTTTTGGGGGGGAGGGGGTGTATTTGTGCGTGTGAAAAGCTTTTCCGTTTTCGTTGGGTTATCATCCGATAAATAATGCGGTTTCTTCAGCTTATCTAAAAGTCGGGTGGGGATGGACTAAACTACCTGCATCGACCTGCTATATAAGCAGTTAGTAATTTTACATTTTCTTATTCTTAGTAAAGGTTCTGAAGACTGCAGTTAAATTTTATCAGTTTTACTTATTCAAAGCTAAATGGAAACGGCAAAGGAGCTTATTCGGCATCTTTTGTTTTATGAATTCAGTTGAATAACTATTAATAGGAATATTCAAGCGGTTTATAAGCATCTGGTAATAAGCGTAAGCCAGTGTCAACAGCGATGCCAAAAATTCCGAACCGGAAATTGCAGCTTCGAAGACGAACCGCTTCTTGGAAGATCTACAGAGTCGGTTTACTACCGATTGAGCCCGTGCCAAACGAGCCTTAACCCTTTTGTTCCCGTTTGAGCCTGAGACGGAAAGATTAGGTAATTTTATTTCCCATTGAACCCAATCGAAAATGTAGCTTCTCATTGCGTTTTTAACACAGCTTGTGTTCTTACATTCCCTTCTATAAATAAGGGAACATAAAATCAGTGTGTTCAATTACATAACACTTCTTTTTACTTCCTTGTAAAGGAAGTAAAATTTTCGGGTATCATATTCGAAAATTTTCGAGTATCATATTTCAAACAAAATATCCATTTTGACACCTATGCAATGCAATTTAACGATGTTTTTGCGTAAGGACAAAATAAAGCACTCTTTTTTCCGAAAAGGGTTGCAAAACGGATTCAGAACACATTTTTTTCGTGACGTTTGTACGTACGTACGTACGTACGCATGCATATACAATGTTCGATATTGAAAATGCAACACCAGGAAGGAGTGGTCAGAAAGTGATAAAATTTGGTAAAACGGCAGAGACAGCAAGCAGCAATAAGTCATCTTTATTTCAAAATCATAGTCATAATAAAGAGCGAGAACAGCGGCGGCTCAGTAGGATATAGGACCACCGTGGACAGCAATGCACGAAGAAACACGTCTAAGCATAGAGTCAATAAGAGTGCGGATGGTGTCCTGAGAGACGGCTCTACATTCCCTTTCAACCATTTGCCACAGTTCGTCTTCTGAACGAGGCAGGGGCAGAGTCTGCAAACGGCGTCCAATCCCATCCCACACATGTTCGATTGGTGACAGGTCAGGAGAGTAAGGTGTCCAAAGAAGCACGTGTATACCTTGCAAAGCATATTGGCAGATGCGAGTACTGTGTGGTCGAGCGCTATCCTGTTGAAAAATTGCATTAGGCAGCCCCTGAAGGTAGTGGATTGCCACTACATTATCCAAGTATCCAAGTACATTATCCAAGTATCGTTGGGCCGTCAGAGTGCCTGAATATGACCTGGAATCGTAGGCAGTAGCGCCCCAAACCATTATGCCACGTTGTCGCGCGGTGGGGCGTTCCACAGTTAGGCCGGATTAGATCTGCCTCCACGTCGACGCCACACATGTATGCGGCGACTGGCATTGGATAAACAGAAGTGAGACTCATCTGAGAACACGACGTTTCGCCATTCTGTCATCCATATCGCTCCAATCCGGCACCTTTCTAAACGTTGGCGTCTATGCTGTGGGTTCAATGGCAGTCTTCTTAACGGACGCCGTGAGTGCAGGCCACGTTCAACCAATCGATGGGAAATGATTCTGGTTGGCACGGGAACATCCAGGGTATCTTGCACATGCTGCAGAATCGCGGTACAATGGACTGCCATAGCTTGTCGGCGGATGCGTCGATCCACGCGTGCTGACGTCACTCTGGCTGCACCTGCACCCCTGCTTCTTCCCACATTTCCTTGTTCCAACCATGTTCGCCATAGCCGATGCACCGTGCTCGTATCCATGTGGGTATCAGCTGCGATTTGACGTAAGGACCAACCCGCCCTTCTCAGTCCGATCACCATACCACTCGTAAATTCGTCTATCTGCTGGAAGTGCGTTCGTTGACGGCGGCCTGGCTGCACGTTCCTGCTCTTATATCTTACTTCACGTGCGTCGGAGAGCTGTGCATTTCACATCATTCGCATAACTCGGTGACGTGCGTCTACTCTAAAATTTGCATAAATATCTGACTACTCCTTCTTGGTGTTGCATTTTTAATGTCGAGCAGTGTATGTATGTATCTTTCATAACTCAAAAACGAGTAGTCTCAGAACATTGAAATTTTGTATATAGGACTGCTACAACATGCAGTTGTGCGCCTCTCTTTTTGCTGGCAATCGGCCTGCACCAAATATATATATATATACCCGCTCTGTTTCTCGACTCATTGAGCTCAGTTTTTTTATTCTTATATGTAGGTAAATCGTGCATTTTTTGTTTTAAAAATTATTGAATTATGTTGCTGTTATCTTTCGGTTAGGGTTTCTACGTCTTCTTAATCTGCATGCAATAGTTGTAGAATTATCAACAATCTAAAAGTTGCTTAATGTGACTAAGCCTAATTTTTTTTACCGTAGCAGTCATATTTGTTTACACTTGGAACGTAGCAGAATAGTGAATTATTCCCGTTTCTGCACCTTCAGTGTCTGTTTGCCGAGCGGATCCAAAAGGAAACTTTCAGTTTTGTGCACCGAAAAATCTGCTTTCTTGCCCGCTGGCGGAATTGTTTAATTTCGAGTAGAAACTCTAATTTTAATTCTCATTTTTTCAAATTGCTTTAACATTATTTGGTGTTACATATTTTTCAATTTTCAATAAAGATATTTTGAGAATTTATGTATTTTCCTTTTGTCGCGAAGTGAGAACTGAATTAATTGAATGAGAAATATATCTCTAATGAAATTCGAGGAAATAAGTTGAAATGAAATGCAGAAAGAATTGCGTATAATTTAATATTCCGTACGAGGAAGTCATGTGGTGTACACACCAGATTTTTTTTTTTGTATTATTTTAGCGGAACCTTTTAAACTGTTTCCACACGTGTCCAACACACAAGGCAACTCATCGTCGTTTCTCAAAATCTTAGTCGTTAATATTATTTTATCATAATTTTGAATAGTGTGTTTACATAAAACTTTGTTTAATTTCATCTTTTTCCAAATTAAAATGTCGAGTTTGGAAAACATTTCTATGTTAATAGTCTTCTACATTAAATTCAATGTAGAAAACTGTTCCTAGAAATTGGTCTGAAAGGTTAAATCAGAAGAAGATTGATGCGAACCCGTTGTTTGGATACAACAAATGGAAGGTAAAGTGTCATAAACTCATCATCTTTTATATTTATACGAGAGGATAGAAAACGAAAGCTAATATGGGAACGACGGTCAACAACTATTTCCGGTTCGGGCTCAATCGCGATTATAATCGTCAAGGCTCTTATGGGATAAGGCCCTTTTGGCCCATTACTGTCGAGATCGAAGAGGCCATCCTGCAAACCCTGGTGGAACGAAGTCCCAGAACTGTTGAGGACCTAACAGAAGATGAAGGAGGGTATATTTTAGATTTAGAAAGAACTTTGTTCATCTTATTCTTCATTACTGAGCTCTGAAGATGGTTTATAAGGGTTATTTCGAGTAAAAATAAATGAATAAATAAAAAAAATCTGGTTACGTCTAAAATCGAGAAGACTGCTTCAACAAATTCAAACTGAATAAGGAAGATATCTGTCAGCGGAGTTTTAAAAATACGACAAGCTCTGAGAGGTTACGTCTGTGCATCCATCCATGTACGGATCGAAATTAATCCACTCGTCGAACGCGCTGTTTGTAATGAAGAGCTAATGGCTTCTTTTACCGGAATTCGGAAGATTATTGCCAGATTCAGTCGCTCGGAGCTTTTCAAACGATTTTTTTTATTGCGAATATCGCATCCTCGCGCATGATTTAATAACATCTGAAGAGGGTACATGTTTTTGATGACAGGAAAGCGAGCGCGCAAAGGCTCACGAGAGAGAATTTTCTGTCTTTCCTTTCATTTGTATATTGCGGCAGGGGGGGCTGCTTTTTAAGCGGCTCTTTCTATTTATCTCCGACGAATCATTTCCTCTTTAAATTTGCTCCCGATACAAGCGAGACCGCTTCTTTCAGCTCGCGAGAAGCAGATGACATGGAAACGCCGAGAGACAATCTCGTTCGCCCCAGATAGAAATTAAGCGAAGAGGAGAGGGGATAGATAGAGATAAAAAAAAAAGCAAAAAGAAAACAGAGCGGAACGGAAGAAATAATCAATGGTCGAATGGCAACGCAAAGCTCTTCGTACAGAAATGACGCGTCGGGCGAGAGGCAGATTTCGTTCGAAAAATTGTTCCTCGCGGAAGTTAAATGGCACGGCATTTTTGGTGGCCCCCTTTCTTTTCTTCCCCCTTCTGAGCTTTTTTCTTTTTCCCCTCTCCATATCGGAGGTTGAGCTTTTAGCATCGATCTGGTTTTCGTTGCGTGCAAGGGCGATCTAGGGTGTGTGTGGGTTCCTTTTTTTTTTTTTTTTTTTTTTTTTGTTAAATCCATCGCGTTTTCTTTCTTTCATTTTTTATTTTTTTCCCGCTTTGGCGATGGAATTATCGCCCAGTTTATCATTGCGATGTTTTTCTCGGAATTTACTCTTCGATTCGCTATTCTTAGAGGTTGCCGACTGCGGTTTCTCGAAGTGGTAAAAAGTGGAACTAATGGAAAAACAAAGCAAATTCGATATCTGGGTTGAACGGCTTTTTGCGTTGAAATACAGAAAAACGCTTCAGCATTGCCTTTAACAGCGTTACTTGATCCGCTAGGTCTCGTTCATATAGTCCGAAATGCTGGTGCGAATCGATAAGATTTTGGAATAGCGAAATAAACCCGTGGCTTCTTTTACACTTTTAACGCAAGTTCAGAAGAATGTTTAAATTTATGTTATTTTTAAATTAATATATGAGGTTAAAAATTCTGAAATCTCTTACCTTGAGTGAAATCAAATGCTTTGACGCCAGTCTGAACTACTTGGAACTATCTGAAATGAAAGGAATTCTATTGTAAATAAAGGCCAACACGTTCTTTATAAATATTGATTCGTTTTCTAATTGATGTACATACATTTTAAATTAGTTTAAAAATCTTCCACATTTCAAAACTCTACAACTAACTTTCTTTTTAAATGGCTAATTCAGTTCAAATCATACATTTTACTTGTTGGTTCGTTCTTCTTTTCTTGATGTTTCTTTTATCCAAATTTAAGTGCCCCTCCCCCCAAAAGAAGAGCGAAATGTACGTAACTAAAGTTAAAATATAAACTTACAAAATGATTTTTGTTTTATTGTTAATAGATTAAGTGAGAAGCATTTTCTATGTAGATCGTCGTGAAAAGTTGTATGCTGTTGTTTTTGTGACTTATCTTTTGTTCGCTTACGCGTAAAATAAACTATTACGCTACCAGCGTATCAAGGACTCTTAAGAAACTAATAAAAATATCCTAAAGCATTCACTTATTTGCTGAAAAGATGTTAAATATCATTCATGTAAATAACAAATTCTTTAATAAGCCTAACTACACGCACATATTTTGCTAATTCCACCAACTGTTTTGTTGCCACTTCCAAGAAATTAAATTAACAATAATTATTAGTGGCCAAACGACATTAAGTAAAAAATTAAATTAAAGCACGTGTAAAATAATAACTACATTCAATTTAAATCCAACATCTTTATTGTCTGAATCAGAACAAGCTCACGAAGCTCATCCAGGCGAGGAGTACAATATAACGTCTGTCCTTGGCAAGAGCCTTGGCCACCATATAGGTGACATTTGACCAAATCCACCCATGGAGGTAGGAAGTAAGGTTTATTCACGCTTCCATCGTTCCACCCCAGTTTTGATGGACAGAACTTCGGGGGTGGGTCCGAGGATCCCTCACCCCTCTTACCCTACCACTGAACCAACGAAACGACTTTCGGTTTATTGTATATTTAGGTTGCCCCCATGTCGCAAAGACATTATACATTTACAAACATCTGTGCTCTCTCTGGGAATCGAACCCTGGCGCTTCGGTGCGGTAGTCACAGTCACTAAACGCTATGGGCGACTCGTGAAAAGTACTGACCAACATTATGTTTTTCGAAAAGAATATTGTTTTCGCTGAATCTAATAGAATTTGTGTTCTAGAAAACACTAGCAAACTTTAGTATCGCCAACTGGTTCCATTATTTGCATAAAGTAAAAATATTTCTAGTTTAATAATATTTTCCCCCCCACCCCGTGTGATTATTAAATTATGATTTTGAACTGACAAAATTGTATGATAGCAGTTCTCAATCAGGGTTAATTCCTCCCCTAGGGAAGATTTCTGAACGTTCAGGAAGAATATGTGGTAAGCCTTTTATTTAGCTTTTAGTTTATAATAGATTATTTGTCCAAAGGGGCTTTGTCCCTGAAGGACTATTGTTTTCGTTTTGCGATTTTGCATTGAATCACTCTGTAGTCGTCTGAATTCGTCTGTCTGAATTCGAGTAGGTAGTGAAGGATCTAGTAGCCAAATCGCGGTGATGGAGAATCATCATCCACCACCTTTTTATTTCGGGCGCCAATGTAGAGACATTAGGTTATTTCGACGCAGGAGATATGAAAAATGAGCAACGCCTTCGTCGGGAATCGAACCGCGGACCTCTCGGTTACTCGTCGAGCGTGCTGACCACTACACCACGAAGGCATGCGAAGAAGGCGGGAGAAATACCTTATAGTTTAATGACGCGCATGAGTGACACGGAAGTGTGAAAATCATAATTTGTCGTCTTTAAATAATAATACCAGACAAAAAAAAAAAAAAAAAAAAAAAAAAAAAAAAAAAAGAATTACATGCAGCTTTCTGCTGACAGCCTCGTTTCGCGGAATAATAAAATTATAGGATGCTGTTAATATCAGAAGAAATCTTAAAGTCTTAGATTATATAAATAGAGGAATTCATGAATTTTGTGCAAAAACCGAAACGCAATGGATTACACGACAATCTCGACCCAACTGTAATGGCATTTTCTGCTCTTAAGTATATTATTATTGCAATTTTATTGCATTCTGTTCCTTTCACATTGTAGAAAATGCATCCTTTGCAACTGTGTATGTTATTTCCGTGTTAATATTCCATGACTTTCACATTTCTAATATTCTGTTATCTTAAATGAAAGACGAAAATGCATTCAGTGGTATTGCTGAATTTAATACACGTGTATAAAAAATGAAACTTCCTTCTTCCTTAAAACCTTAAACTTCCTTAAAAAATGGACAATATTCATAAAGTAATCTTATTCAATTCAAACATACGTATCTCTGTTCCAAATCTACATCCGTTTAATTTCAGAAATAAATTTTGATTTTTCAGACTGACTACAAATATCGTTAATTTACTGTATATTATGTTTGCCCCAACGCTTTTGCTATTTGCAAAACTGATTTGTCTCATATTTTAGGAGATTGCATCTGCGGAAAATAAATGAAATGATATAATAAATTAATAATCGCAACACCTTTAATACGAACGGTTTTAAATTAGGAATATATTTATTAAAAATCTCTGAAAAAAGTATTAATACACATTTACGGAGTTAGCACAGTGGAAAAAATAATACCCTTTCTCTCCAGAACAAAAAAAAAATCACTTTTTTTTTAAATTAAATTCACACCATAAGAAGGGTAATCTCGTGGTACACCGCCATAAGAAGTGTAATCTCGTGGTAACAGAAATTCAAAGCACGTCATTAACACTAATAATCTTTTCAGTACTCTTACCAAAATGTAAACAAACGGTAGAGAGACGTACTTTACAATTCTAGCAAAGTCCAGGCGCTCAAGAAACGATGTCATCTGAAGCCATATCCAATCACGAAGACGGATTTTTCCACATGCACGCGGCGCGGTAAGGTATGCTTATATGCTACCAGTAATTAAAAAAGTCGGTCAATTTACTACAAAATCAGCGAATTTACTACTCTTGGGCAGGTAATGGAGGAGCAAAATGGAAATAGAAGGACAAAGAATTCAAATGCAGGAACGAAGAACTGAAGTGGTGGAGTAAAAAATAACAGAACGTAAAACTATTGAATTGTATTTAAAATCCTTTCAAAGAATTTAGAGAAATATATCTGTGGCGCAAATAAAGAAACTGTCGGATCTCTTCTACCTCATATACTGAGCGCATAAACTCCAAACTGCAAATGTCATTCAAGTTTATTAAGCGTGTAAAATACATATGATTAATTTGTGCGACTTTCCGCTTTGATCTTAAGTGATCCTCTAAATTATTTGAGAACATTGGGAAGCTTTAATTGCTCGTATTTCTTTTGATTCTACCTAAACTAGCACATTTATCATCCTTATACCAGAACATGTTTGGTATATAATGAAATCATATACCAAGCACGCACTGTTTCTTCCGGCACTTCTTCTGAAATTTGTGAAATAGATGAAGCAGCTAGTTTAGCAACCGTTGATTTTGCTCTGCCAGATTGGAAACTCAAGAGAAATCGTCCTACGCCCGTAATAAAACAAGCAACCACCCACCGGACAGTCCGTTCGGACTCTAATTAGCTTTACCCTGCGCAGTCACTCTTCCCCGGACGTGGGGAGGGGGTCGGGCGATGGACAGGAGCATTCCGAAAATAGGCCTCAGCCGTAGATTAGCCGCCGCTCCTCAATTTGACCTCTCCCCGGAGCGAGCTGCTGGTAGGGTCAGATAACGACGGGGGGTGGGCTCTGTTATTAGCGTGGTTGCTATGACGACGGCGCCCGCGGGTCTTTGAAGTGCACAAGTTGGTCTGTTCGTCTGGCCCCCTTTCCCGTGAGTGTCGGCTGAAATTGGAAGGGGGAATCGAATGGAGCAGAATGTGGGAAGAGAGGAAGCGAGGGGAGAGGGAGAGAGGGCGCTTTTAATTTTCTTTCCACCCACTCCGATCGGGTTTTACGCCCGAAGTTATTCGATCGCGGGAAAGGCAACGAGCGCTGTTTTCGCTCGGTGGATGAACGTTAGAGCTGCGCTCGAGAGTTCTGCGAACATTTCCGAACATGTCCCAAATAAATTGGAATTGTTGTTTGGTTGAATGCTGGTGAATGATTAACCACTTTTCTGGGAAAAGCGAAATTCGTGAGAGAATCGAAAAGCATTGGAGGTGAAAGTGATTTTTTTTCCCGCAATCTAATAGAATTTTTTTAAATTTTCATGACTGGGAAATGGGTTATGGTCTTCAGAAAGAAGGCATGTCCGTCTTCACCACAGAATCAAGATTGACGGATGAACATTTAATCCGACATCGATTGAAATGAAGAATCTTTCAAAGGCGATGAAATTCAAGATATATTTTATTTTTATTACAAAATAAAAATTAATATTAAAATAAGCTTATACGTTAGTTCTTTAAGAAAATAATATCGGCTGCTCTGGTAAAGTACCAATAATGCAAAACGAAATATTAACATTACCGCTGAACGATTGTCTAAAATTCTTAATACATAATTCTAAAAATCAAAACATATCCTATCTTGTAGAAAGAAGCACTGTATTTGCTCATTTTTCCGCCACTTTAATGACCTCCATCCACTTTACAAAGTCCTTATTCTGACCTTTATTGCTTCACAATAATACTCTCCATCACTTATAAAGTCCTTATTTTGGCCTTTAGTGATTCCCATTAATGACCTCCATCTAATTTATAAAGTCCTTACTTTGACTTTTGCTGTTTCATAATAATACCCTCCACCCACTTTATAAATTCCTCGTTTCGCTTTTTATTGCTCCACAATAATGAATGTCATCCGCTTTATGAAGTCCTTATTTTGACCTTTCATTCTGCATAGTAATGCCCTCCATCCACATTATAAAATCCTTTTTTTGGCCTTTATTGTTTCACACTAACGCCCTGTTTTTAGAATATTAAATTAGTAGCTAGACAAAGGTCAATCGATGTAAATGGGTGAATCTTGTAAAAGTGCTTATATCAAATGTTAAACGCTTTCTTTAAAAATGTTTAGGTAATCAAATCTTCCATATGTGTTCTTATTACCCACAATGCTCTCTTATACAGCTCTCGCGTATAAGTCGAACTTTGCTGCTAAGGCAACCAGATCTTGCTTTGCCACAGAAATTGCTACGAAGATTTTGTTTAAATATTCCAATTTTTCTACTGCATGCCATTCTGGTGTAAGAACCAACCACACAGCGAAGCAAACACGAAATGGTATTCGGTCGACGATTTCGCCGAGTCAGCTGCGTATTCGTGCAAGCAAAACTAACTTTTCCCGACTGGCTGTGCTTTAAAAAGTATGAATGGAATGATTGACTTTTGTGCCTTAAGATTATGACAATAAGGAAGACTAGCTCATTATGGACGCTTTCACTGATCGTCTGTCCTCTTACGCCCTTCGGATCTCTTCGGAGCCTACTAGTGGTTGATGACGTTCACACTGGGAAATTATGACACGAATAAACAAATGCAAACTTGTAAGGTCTCGTTTAGTTCTTTAACCGGTCATTTTACGTTGAAGAGCTTTCCTGTCCTACTCATTCCCATTTTCCAGCTAGAATTTAAATTTCTAGCTCGCGTTATATTCAAATAAGGTAAAAAGAAGAGAGCATTTAAAGGAAACGTTTTACAGAGTAGAATCAGAGCGTGTTCTTTCTGCTGAAGGCCACGCTGCTACATTTCGATACTCTTGAGAGCAGTATTCTGCAACGTTACGTTATTCTCGCCATTAGGCTTGTCAAGTCGACCTTTAGGTCAGAGCCAACTCGCGCGTTATTTGAATAGGGTAGCCATTAGGCTAACTTATTTTTACTCGGTTAAGCCATTTCAGTAGCTTTGATTTAAGTCACAACGGCTGGCTATATTCTGTAAGCACGAGTGATGCCTGCTCTTAACTTTTATTTGATTTAATTAAATATATATTTACACCCTTTCTCAATCTCCGTGATACTTACTTAGTAATAATTCACTTTTCAATCATCAACACGTTTCGTAAATTTTATGTTTCCAAAGAATACGAAATGCTATAAGCTAAATAATAAATATTTTCAATCAGTTGACGAAACGCTAGAAGTAAATGATAAATATTGTTGCGTGCGTACTGGTTCGTAATAGACTGAATGCAAAAGTCCGATAAAAGGTTAACAAAATTTATTCTTATCCAAAGAAATATGACCTGGAATTTTCCTCAGGAATATACGTACAAGTATTCAAAATATTACGCAATAATCGGTAGTTATACTTTAAACTACCAAAAACGTTGAAATACAGTACAATACAAGCATTATCGAAAGAACTCGGATTTATCTCAGTTCGCGCGGAACTAAACAAATTGCAAATAACGGTAACTAAGCAACTAAGGTGAGATGTTCTCTCTCTGACTTTTCATAGCTTTCATTCATCGGTCGCGAGAAATTTCTAGCAATTTCTCCTTCTAGAGATTTCTGGAAAGCAATAAGAAGATGGAATTACGGTTGCGGCTAAAACAGTAGTCAATTACATTTATTCAGTTTCAATACAAATGACAGAGCTTTCCATTTATTGAATGTTAAATGTGTAAGGTTCTAGTTAAATTAACAAAGTTTTAAGTTTATTTTTTATCCCTTCTCATTTCAACTTCCCGTTAGAATAATCGCGCGTTTCAGCTTTATGCTAATTTGAAGTGGAGGCAAGTTCTACTCAAGCGAAAGGTAGAAATCTTTCAGTGTGAGAGAGCTTTTAGTCTCAGACCACGGTTACTCTATTCGACGTTCGCCTGACTAGCTAGCATTTTAATTCTAAGTCCTAGCGCTTTTACGTGATTGCTTATTGGAGTAATTTCCAAGTGCGTCAGTATTAGTTAAATCTTGCTACGCACCATTTAGTTTAGGAGCCAACCTCGCGTTATAGCTCTGCGAGCAATGACTACTTAACTTCTAATTAGTTTTAGCTTAAATTTATTTGATTGTTCACTTTTAGACCCAAATGCGGTCTCTACTTTCTGTATCCCTCCCGAGTTGGGAAGTGGTTGTAAATAATTGTGATTTAATAAAAGAGGATTTTAAATCCCTTTCAAGTGCAGTTCTTCTACCACTTAATCACAATATTCTGCCACAGAACATAGCTGCATTCAGCTCCCTGTTCCAGATCAGGATTTAAGCAGTTCACGAAGATGTTTTCCAAGAATATGCACCGAACACTCAGTCCTGACAAATGTACGTACGTGCTCGTGTATCTTTACTCTTTCGGCACTCTTAAAATTTGTTTCGCGCCGTACTGCACTAGCAAATGCAACCATTTTAATTAAAATTTCACTGGAATTAACTACCTAAATACAAAATTCGTGACAATATTTTCAATCAGTCGAAATCCGGTGAAAATTAATATCAATTTCTCTCTCCGCTCCCCCCTCCTTCCATTTCATTGAGTCATTAAAGGTGAATTTAATTGGTCGGAGACAAGCTCCATTTCAGGGCTCGCCACTTTTCCCTCACCGGGAACTCCGGCCCTACCTTGGGGGCGAGCCACCCGCCAATCCCCGATACGGTAATCCCGCACTCGAATAAAAGAGAACGGTCAAGACCGACGGACTTCATTACCGGCGATCAATAAGTATAATCGTGGATAAACGCTGGGTGCGAGAAGCTCTAATCATCATCGTCGACCGTCAGAATGAATTAAATGTTTAAAACAGATTCATTCGGAACGATGACCTCTCACGTGAGGGAGGGTTAATTATCATTTCCTCAATCGAAGGGTATTATGAAGCTAGGCACTCTCTTTGCTTCGGAGAGCTCGGATCAAGTCCTCCCCTCGCCCTGCCCCCCCCACAGCTATTACCCGGCGACTCGGGAATAAGTGCCATACAGAAGTGCTCGGTGAATTAATTGGTGAGAAATTGGGATAATATCGACGCATTACAATATAGTCAGCAAATAAAAGGCTTCCTTTGTCGGTTTATTTTCCTCACTTTCTCTTCCAGTTTCGGTCGATGTTCGGATGAGACACGGACGACGTTTACTCACAAGAAAGTAATTCGCACGCCGATCTGAATTGTTGTGTTTTATTGGTTTTAAAGAGAGAAGATTCGGCACTACGGTTCCTTTTAATTAAGCAACAATGCAACCATCTTTACGTAATCAAATCTAATGATGACTGCAGTCATCGTTCTTAAGCAGAATCAAAGGTAGCTAAGTTCTTCCAACATGGAATTCACGCTTAAGTCTCCAAACGGGTAGAATGCCATTAGAACTGTTAGGACTTTAGCCTCAAAGCGCAGAGAAATTATTTCTTTGAAATGTCGATAATTACCTCGCCGAGATTCAATCCACGGGTCTTCCGATTGCTAGCTGGCTGCGCTAACGACTCGTACTACAGCAGCATGCAGAGAGGAATGCGATAGTTCTTTATATTTTCCCCCACTTACGGAGCGACCGGAGAGAGGCACGTAGGCCAGTAAAGCAGATCTGTTTTGTCGCTCCCGCATTTTAGTTTCGGCGCCATCGCAATGTTTTATCAAAAAAAAAACATTAAAAATTAGCTATCCCCTTATTAGGAAGCCTTCGTAATGCAATTTAAAACGCATTCAGATAACAAACGGGATATCTAGAGCTCAAATCCCAGCGACGGCGTTTTTGATTTTCTTCTGTTTCCAGTTCAATCAATAAATGAAATAAAAACGACTATAGCGGCGAGCGACTAAAATACGATAATTCATAATTATCTGGATTTTACGACTCTCTTTCCTCCCGGCCGCCTTTTAAGTGGGGGAGAATGTAAGGAATTTTCTTCTTCTTCGTTATGTGACTTTAAAGTGTACCTTTAAAACATGTTCGGCTAGCAATAGGAAGACCCAGAATTCGAATGCCGGTGAAGGCGTAAATCATTTTTCTTGTTTCTTGCTCCGAAATAAATCTAAACGACTCTGGGGTTCGAACCCCGGACCTTTCAGATGCCAACTGGATGTGCCGATAACTTACCTCTCAAAAACACCCCGCGAGAGACTGCGATAATTCATTATAAGGATAAAAGCCCGTTGAAACTGGAAGAAACGTATTGCTGCTAGGCAAAGAGTAAAAGATGGTTTCTTTTTCTTAATCGTGTAAATGATTGTGTTTTTATATATCATAAACAATGACCATCGCTAATTTACATTCAGGACTTCGTAAACTCATTATTTTTAAGAATTTTATTTCTCGGATGCAAAAGGGCAACACCTTTAAAACAAGTAATGGGCTGACTGAACAAGTGATGGGCTGAAAACTGCTATTTTGGGTCTATTTTATGCGCGCACACAAAAGCAAGAGTAAAAAAAGAGGCAGTTCTATATCTCCTGTTTTTCTGGGCCGATTGACGAAATGAAACAGATATCGAATGCGCAAATAAGGATAGATATTAGATTTATATATACTGTTGCGAAAAATTCGGCGGTTGCGCCTGTATGTAAGCTCTCCGGCATAGCACTAGGGTTGCCATAAAATAGTGTATGGAAGAGTTGCCAGATTGGCTACTTTATCGCCCATTTGGCGACCAAATCGGCGATATCCCATGGTCCAATCGGGAAGCTTCTAGAATAACTTCCTGTCGAGATATTTCTCGAAACCTGTGGAACCTAAGGAAAAGCTATATAAACCCGTGCGTTTCTGAGAGCCTGCATTGCGAGAATTGTGAGAATAGCTGCTTACTGTGAGTGCTAAGCTACGCGAGAGTTTTGTGAACGGAAAGCGATCGAGATAGTTCTTTGCCATGAAGCTACCTTTACAGTATAGCTTGACAGTGTATTGGTGTTGTTCCACGGTGTTTATTATAAGTTTAGTGTTGCCGTGAAGCTACCTTTACAGTTACAGCCTGAAGCTGTGTGTTTCAGCGTATTTATTGTAGATTTTCGACGCTTTTAAAGGTAATTTTGGAACTGTGCTGTAAATAGTGATTCTTGTAAATAAATTGTGCTTTTTACTGTTCTGCATCGTGTTTTCATCGGATACTCTCAAATCCACGAACCCGTATAACACAACAATACCATTGTTATAACGCAGGTATTTTGACTAAAATCTGACTTTTTCTGAAACGACATACCGTAGTTTTTAACATAGTTTGTACGAGTCAAATTATGCCTAAAAGCTTTGTAAAATTTAGTAAAAACTGACAGAGAATTTTAAAAATTTATTTTATCGCAAGCTTTCAGTTTGCGCCAAGAACAATGAGATACATTCCGCAAGAGAAGAAGAGGGGAAAATGGTCACGTGATTTAAGAATAACAATCTCCGCACGTCCGCAGTTTACTATGGAGTCTATAGCCGATGTACCGCTAAAATTAATTGATTTTTCTAATTTAGAAATTTACAGCTATTGTGAAAAATTAAAAAGTACTCTTGGAAGTGATTTCTCCTTTCTTGATGTTAATAAAAAGGGTCTTCTCTTGTTTAAGGAAAAACATGTGAATAACATTTGTTTTAAACTAATGCCAGATAGTAAGGTACTTGTAGCAAGCGGTGTTAAGGCAGACATGAAGAAAACAATTAAAAAACGTCTGCGGAAATTTCTGCAGAAGATGAGGTAAGATTCATAAATTTTCTTTTATGCACAATACTCATCTTTTAATTTATTAGGAATATTAAGTGCACATCACTATTGAAATATATTCCGAGACCTTGAATAATGTTTCCCAAACTGTAAATATTTGTTAATAGTTCATGAATACTTGTTCTAAATTTTTGAAGTAGTTGAATTTATGCAAGATCTGCTTATTTGCAAAAATATTAACACCAAGCCAATTTTTTCTTATTAATTACGGTGCCATAGAACATGCTATACCACTAAAT
Organism: Stegodyphus mimosarum; assembly: GCA_000611955.2. Taxonomy (NCBI): domain Eukaryota; kingdom Metazoa; phylum Arthropoda; class Arachnida; order Araneae; family Eresidae; genus Stegodyphus; species Stegodyphus mimosarum. The sequence goes on along the minus strand of KK117134.1, from coordinate 715 downwards.
TTTTATTTATTTCATCACGTTGTGTTTTAATAATGTGGCGGTTATAATCAAGTTTTAATCAATACGCATAAATGCAGTATATTTTATCGCGTTCTACTGTAAAATAAAGAAATATCTATGACCAAAAAATTATTAATTACGGCAGACTCAGCTAGAATTACGGCAAACTCAGTTGTGCAAATCCATACAATTATTTTTTTGGCATTTATACTGTAATATAAAAAATACATGTTAATCTGAAGTTTATGCTATCTATAGATTAAGAGTCAGGTCAAGGAAAAAATTCATAAATAAATATTAACAATCAAAACATGGTAAAGAGCGAATAAAAATGTATCATGAAGATGACATAACATATAAGGTTAGGTTAGGTTATTCAATTATGGCAAAGCACACAAGGGCTATCTGCCTAAAGGGAGGGATGCCTTCGTGGAGGACTTTCTAAGGGAAACTGGCTCGTATACACGTTACATATGGGGAAAACCACGAAAACGCCCATGCAGCCAGCCCGTTCGCGGGATTCGAACCTCGGACCGAACTACCAGTGTTTAGCGTCTTTACCGCTCGGCCGCTGGTGGGCACATAACATATAAGAGTTACCAAAATTATAGTAACCAGATGAATGAACGGTTAATTAACAGATCAAATAATAATAGTAGTGTGAAACGGACAGTTCAGGGCCAGGAGGCGGATTGCGGATGAGCCCGGAAGCAGG
>KK117133.1:15020-29512 GCA_000611955.2 Stegodyphus mimosarum | reverse complement strand
GAACATGTTTGACATAATTAAAGCATTCAAATGTCAACTAGTTCTTTGGGAAAAACAACTTAAAAATGAAGATTTGACGCAGTTCCCGACGTGCAGCATGAACAAATCAAGTTTAGATGATACTTGTTCGTATAAAAAATACGCAGAAAAAATTGCAAATTTAACAACTGAATTTGAAACGAGGTTTAATGATTTTAGTTCCCTCGAAGACAAATGTTTTTGTTTTCTTCGATTTTCTCAATAAGTATTGACTCAGTACCCAGCCATATGCAAAGGGAGGTGATCGAGATTCAATGCAACTCAAATTTGAAAGCAAAATTCATTGAAGTGGGCGTGCCTGAATTTTACAAATATTTACCAGCCAGGTTTGAAAATACTCGAAAATTCGCATATGAAATTATTTCCATGTTTGGTAGCACTTATCAGTGCGAGCAGTCATTTTGAGTCATGAAAGGTAATAAGTCGCCTATTAGAAACCGTATTAATGATGCTCACCTTGGATCAGCGTTGAAATTACCACTGCAAACAAAATTTCTCCCGAAATAGGAAAGATAATAGCAGAGAAGAGATGTCAAGTATCAGGACGTAAACATTAAATTTTTCTTGTTCTTTTCTATATAAATATATGTTTATTATTGTATTATTCGAAATAAATCTACGTTTCTATGAATATTGATTTTTTTTGTGGCCCGCCTAAAGTTAAACCTTGTTTGTTTGGCCCAAGTGTACCTATGAGTTTGACATCCCTGGTCTACGAGAACAGCGCGGTGATCGTTAGTCATAGCGAAGCACTTGAGCGCACGAGGCAGGACGTCGAACGAAAGTCACGTGACAGGAGTCAAGCGAGAGCAGCAGAGACGCACAACCTTCACAGGTGAAGGCAATGCCGATGATGATAAACAGTCAAATATTTCGGAATGGAATTCGGAATTTTGAATGGTACGAATGTGTGAGCAATACTGCTTTTAGCTTTAGAGTTGAAAATTGCCCTGAGGCGATCGTCTAAAATTGAAATTGCAAGCGATAACCGCTTCGCTGATACGGAGCAAGATCAGTAAAATATTAGAAACCTTGAGACGGAGTAATGCAAAATTATGGAATTGGCTGTTCGGGCTTGTGACCCAACATGGCAGAGAGGCGTGGCTTGTAGCATAATAGACTTGGTAGAAGTAAGCACAGGAATTAATTGTAGTTTGAAAAGCAAGCTTGAAAGATATTATGAGACAGCTGAGTATGTTCGAATTGCCATGATGAAGGTAAACATGCATTAATTTGGTTTTTATATTTGGTTTGGAAGTTTTAACACTAAATGCAAGGTAAAAGTGGTAGGTAGGAACTAGGCACGTTAGGATGCATAATCTAGAGTAGGCACTCCCGTATAATTATTTGTTTACATTTTTAGATTTGTTACAGATCTTGATATTAGAGGAAATTTGAGATATATTCTTTCCTTTTAGAATAACTTTGGTTGTGCAAGCACATTTAAAGATACAATACGTAAATTGAATAAAGAAATAAGCTATATACAAGTAGAGCTTTGCAAATATAAAAGAACAAGGTCCATCTTTGTAAGGAAAAACAAAGTCTCTAGTAAAATATATACACATATTTACACACGTTTTGCATATCTTTGTAAGTACGAAGAAAACAAAGTAAATATATTTTTTTTGCAAGATAAAGTCGTTCTAAAACGGGGATTTACCATTTAGAGTTATGGAAAATATTACGAGGGTGCTTCACAGAATTTTCTATAGGATCATAATTTATCAAATTCTGGATATGCGGATATGTTGACTGCTGTAATCTTTCGAAAAAGTTAAGTGCAGTTTGAAGGATATGGTCGTGAATATTTCTTATTCGAATTTCTTTCTGGAGTTGTCTGTTTCTCATGTGGGGCATCGAGTATCTCCCGAATAATCTTATTTTGAAATATTTCCATTCTTTTTCTGTCGGTTTTACGAGCTGTCGCCCATACCGGAATAGCGTAAAGTAATACAGGTCGGATGAATGTTAAATAGAGTTCACGTTTGGTATTGATGTTAAGACGAGATCTTCTGGCAATTAAGGAACGTAAGGAAATCTTGGCTGTAGTTGCTTTCACAATAATGTGCTGCGCTTGTTCTTTAAATAATAATTGCTGATCAATGATGATGCCGAGGTACTTTATTGACGCGACAATTGGAAGAGGTTGATTATTTATTTTAATGTCAATATTGATGGGAGCATTTTTCTTGTATCTGCGAAATATCATAATTTGGCTTTTGTTAGGGTTTAGCTTTAAATTCCATAGGCTACACCACTGAGACACTATTGAAGTAGCTGTTTCTAATTTTTCTATGGCAAGCTGGGACCAGAGAGACTTGGTTGCTGTCACAGTGTCGTCAGCGTATTTAAATATTGTAGAATTAAGTGGTACAGGCATGTCATTGATATATAAATTATAGTAAACACTCAAACGAGCTCTGCTTACCTGTTATATACTCCAAGAAGAACGAAGTTCAACGCCCTCTAGTGGCATTACGCAATGCGCAATCACGCTGCATTTCTAGTCATTTGCATATCTACGCGACATGTACCTTCATGCCAAGTTTCGGTACGATCCGACAATTATTTCTTGGTGCGCAAATTTTTATGGCAATGAGTGTATTTTGCCATTTGCACAACCTGTTGGTTATTTGTATTAAATATGCACACTTAAAAATATTAGATTAAAAACTGGTTACTATTTTAATTATCAAGATTTAAGTTATAATACTTTAATTCAAAAATTTATTGTGAAATTTGGGCCTGTTTAAGCGGCATCAATTTCTTTATGTCTGGTCATATTTCATTTAGCTTTAGCCGTAAATTACGATCCACTTTTAATTTTGTTCTGTATTTTTTTTTTCAGATGAAGTATGGAAGAAAACCCTTGTTCACACAAATGGGTTGTGCAAAAAGGGAATAAAAATTTAATAGTACCACCTATTTTTCTCGTGTGTACCACCGGTTGAGAATCGTTGTCTTAGAATCTTCAAGAATTATATCTGAATTGGAATATGCGAACAGTTTTGAAAAATTATTTCAAGAAAAATTTACAACAGGTACTCAAATTAATCTTAAAGGAGATTGTAAGGTTTTAGTTAAACTAACAAAGTTTTATTTTAATTTGCCTTTTTCTATCTGTTCTCATTTCAACTTCCCGTTAAAATAAGAGCGCGTTTTAGCTTTATGCTAATTTGAAGTGGAGCCAAGTTCTACTTAAACGAGAAATAGGAACCTCTGAGTGTGCGAGAGCTTTTAGTCTCAGACCACTGTTACTATATTCAACGTTCGCCTGACCAGCTAGTATTTAAATTCTAAGCCGTAGCGCTGTTACGCTATTACTTATTGAAGTAATTCTAAGTGCGTTAGTATTAGTTAACCTTCTAAAACCGGGCTAAAATTCTCATAATATAACCTTTAGGACGGCGCGATCCAAAACAGTTTTTCCCCCTCCTTTACTCTTCCCTAATGAGAAAAGTCGTTAGGGTGGCCATTTGTCCCCTCCATAGATGCAGTAAAATTTACATGTTTGTCGCACGCTGGACAATAGTCTAGAATAGGTTACTATATTTGCGACTTTTTCGAGATTTATTTTGATTTAATTTAAACTAAACTACATTTATTTATTAAGAGCAAAATGTATAAAATGTTTATAATGTATAAAATATTTTACTATTTCGGATCAATCTCGGTAATAATTTGTGAATTTTTTGCCTTTGTTCTAGTTAATAGAAATTGTTCTTTCTCTTTTGAAATCTTTGTTCTAGTTAATTTGTTCTAGTTAATAGAAATTAAAAAAAGAAAACACAGAACATGACAAAATATAACAAACTTGAACTAGCTTTATATGCCTGCAGGTCGGAATGCAATATTTGATAATTTATTTTCATTGATAAAATAACAGTAATGAATAATGTAATGAAATAATAATGATGAATTCATTAATAAAATTAATTACTATTAGATGATTAGAATATAATTCATTACTATTATATTTTGAGATCAACTTATAGCAATAATAAAGCTTTAAAACTGGTGTTTTTTTTTAATAATTCCGTTATTGTAATATAAAAAAGAAAATCAGAAATATATTAGTTGTGTTTGATTATTTAACTTTAACAAATATTACTTTGGACTATCGGGCAGAGGAGGTAGGTATATCTGTAGACAGAATTTCTTTATAAAACTGGATTTTGTTTACGTTAATAGGGAAAAAATTCTCCGAATACCCGTATAAGCAATCCATTTTATATCTGCAGTGTGAAGTGAAGTCTGATGAGATAATTTCTTAAATCTTTGCATTTTCGTGGTATCCGTTGAAAGAGAGAGAGAAAGCACTTTTAGGCGTCTTTTTAATATTTGTTGAATAGAATTTTAAGGTACGATTTAAAATTTTAGAAAATATAAATTTATCAAAAGTACTTTTCAGAACAGTTTTAAATGTTTATAAAGAATTCTAAGTCAATTTTCTTTCATAGGCGGATTTCTTTCAAAACCATCGTTATATCCAAAGTTTGATTTTTCCTTGATTTTAAATGAAATGGATATACATATGTTCTACATAACAAATTTTCTAATTTATTTAAAAAAGATTAATTTTTCATACTTTCAAAAGGGTGTTGACACTTACAGTGTAGGAGATATGTTTTTTAAATTTCTTTCAGTGATCAAAACAATTACCCAGGAATATTTTCAAAGCAAAATTAAGAAAATTGTTTTTGACAAATTTTTCATAAAGTATCCTCTTGTGTATCTTTTTGTTAATGTGCGAAGAATAAGAATGATGAACGGAGCAAAATAAATGCATGAGAAATAACTTCAAAGTGTTGTAATTCCATGTGAAACTGTAAAATGAAACATTGAAAATTCCATGTAAAACCGTAATATGAAACATTGGAGAAAACTACAATACAGTTTATTCACAAACAATCACCTAAAATGTCTAATTTACGTACTGCCAAGTGATAAACATAGGTTAGCAAATTAAATCGGTTATTTCAATAATTTTTCTTAATCTATTTTTTACGGGCCTACCAGCGGCAAGCGCTAAATTGGCTGAACACTGGTAGTTTTCTCGGGTTCGAATCACAGCGAACAGGTTGGCTTTTCATGGTTTTTGTTGTAACGTCGCTATAAGCCAGCTTTACTCAGCAAGTCCTCGATGAAGGCATCCCTCCTCTTATACAGATAGCTGTCGAGTGCTTTTGTGTAATCCAGTGAACGAATCAAATCAGGTCAATCAAATCTCGGAGAACAGGCTTGTTACATATGGATTTTTCCATTTTATTTACTTAACAATGAATGAAAATCACAAAAGGATAAATGAGAGAAAATTGCATGCATAATAGTTGAAGTTTGAACGCAGTTAACACTGCTTTACAGTTTTATGATCTATCTCGGCAGCAAGAAAGGCCAAAGTAACATCTTAGTAGATTTAAGCCTCAAGTGTAAAACAGGCCCTAAAAAAGTAGTTTTGCCTACTTTGTAAAAGGAGCTTTAGAAACATTAAATCTCGAACAGAGCACAAGATCTCTGAAATTTGAAACATAACATAAAAATATATGCATCTGGCAGTGAATGTGAAAAACATTTTTATTTATTTATGGGGTTTATTATAACGAAGAAATGCTTATTGCTTACTCGATTTTGACAAAGCAAGCTAAGATTAATTTTTAGAGTCATTAGGTTATTTTGATGCTGGAAAAATGAAGAATGCCTTCCTCGGAACTCGAACCCGAACCTCTCGAAATGCGCGCCGAGTGTGCTGACCATTACATCGCGAAGCCATGCTGGAAGGAGGGAGAAAATACCTGATATACTCCCCCTTTTAAAGGGCGACAGGGGATTAGGGAACCCAATCGCCAAATCGTGGTGCTGAAGAATCATCATTCACCACCCTTTAGTTCGTGCGCCACTGTAGAGTCACTAGGTTATTTTTTGAAGCAGAAGACAAGAAAAAATGAGCAGTGCTTTCTCCGGCACTAGAATCTGGATCACTCGAAATACGCGCCAAGTCTGCTTACCGTTACACCATGAAAGCATGCCGAAAGGAGGGAGAAAATACTTTATAAGTTGCCTGAAAATAAGGATGCCTTCGTGGAGGAATCCACTAGGTGAAGGAGCGGTCAAATCATTAGTAGTTCCACATGGGCTTTCTTAATGTATAATTTGAATACGAGACAGTTTCCCTTAGAAGTCTCCCATGATCACATCTCTACCCATAGAGATATAGCCGAGTTGCTTTTCTGGATTAATTAATGTGACCTAAGCCTTAGATTAGGACATTTGGAGAGAAAGCGTTTTATAATCATGTTACACAGGGGGGGGCAAAGCCTATGAAGCCTGTTTATTCGCTTGTATTGAACCTATATTGAACTATCTGTTACCAAACGAAATCGTAAATAGTCTTATCTACATAACAGCTGAGTGCAGCGATGTAACTAAATCCCATATTTATTGACTTAAGGGAAGAAGCTTAAACGTCAGACGGATTATTTAATTAAGCATAATAGTACTATTTTCTGAAGAATGATGTTTCGTGAAGAACTCTGACAGAAGAACTTGCTCACATTCATGTTTTTAACGGGGAAAACTACGAAAAGGACTATTCAGATAGCTCATTCACCGGTATCTAAACCGAGTTGTTTACACAAGAAAATTCAGTGATTCAATATACAGGATGTTTATAAAGTCCCGGACCCATTTTGATGTTTAATAACTCATAAAATAACGAAGATATAAACAAACTTATGGCATTTATTGATGGAATAACTTATATATTTTCCTTTTCAGGTTTGAATACCGACTTTTGTAACTATCGTCTGCGCGTATGGTTAATTTCAGATAATTTCATTTTCCAGTCTAAATGTCTGTACTTTTCTAAATATCGTCTGCTTATTAATTGCATTTTTCTCTCTTAAACTATCGCAATGTTATGGAATTGGCCTACAAAGCGATTTCGTTCTATGTCAATTTTTTCGACCTGGGGGGGGGTCTGACCCTACATTCAATGTGTATGTATTCGAGTCTATACTAATGACGAATAATGGGAGACATGGAGAAGATTCCAATATCTCGGGAACGGCTCGGCGGAATTTCAAACCGCATTCACAGAACCTCGCATTTAGGGGCCTACAAAGCGATTTTCTCGTATCTAAATTTTTGCGCCATGGAGGTCCGACTTCATTTCCAATGTTAAGTCAATTGAATATCGACTTGATATTCTCCGTGCGACGAAGGGGGGCACACGTGGAAGTTCATTGACAAGCGTCATGAAACTTTTTGAGTCTATCGAACCATTTATGTTATTAATTTTAATCTCTCTTTATTATTTTAGGAGTTATTAAACATCATAATGAGTCCGGGACTTTATAAACACCCTGTATAGTCAAAGTTATGTTCGTCGTGATGATCTGAGTGTAGTTTCTTTTTGTTTAATTTTTGGCCCTTATAAAAAGGCCTTTAATAGAGACATGCCCTATTAAATTCTGATTTTGTTTTCTGATGTAAGATTAGTAATTTTTTGTTTTGTTTTTGCTATTATAGGAAGGTTGCTTTCATTTAATTAACTATTGCTATTTTTTTAACTGCTTTTCTGAAATGACGTGTGATAAGCTTCAAAACAGTTTATGCAGAGTGCTACATCACATGCTTTACATATGACAGTTGATCTCCGCTGTAAACCTTTTGCAGAACAAACAGCACATCTTCGTCTTTTCTTTGTATCAAAAGGGAAATGGGAGCATAGATACTTGCATTGTTTTTTTCGACTTGATGGAGACAGCGTAGGAGCTTGAAGATCGGAATAATGAATCAGTTCTCTAATCAAATTCATTCGAAAAACTTTGTGATTCTTTTCGATATTGCTTATTTTACTCAGAATGTACGCGTTTAGCACCGTTAAGTCAAGTAGATGAAAAAATAGTTTCTTCGTCCACTTCAAAGTTCTTCTGCCAAAAGTATAACTATTGGCCATGCGATCGCTTAAATCAACATAGCCCATATTTTTGTTGTAACATGTTATGATATCAGGTTTTGTCTGATCATCGGCTATAACCATTGGATTGTGCATATTTGACAGCATGAAAACGTCACGCTTATCTTTCCAGCGTAGAGCTGTCATCCCATTTGTGAAACGCACAGTGGTTTCTCCTCTATTCAATTTTCCTCTGCTTACATCTTTTGGGAAATGCTTCCTATTCTGACGAATAGTTCTACATGAATTTATTTTATTTTCATTTAATAAATAAACGAAAAGTTCTGGCGAGGAAAAGAAATTGTCCATAAATAATTTATGGCCTTTGTCTCTGATAGTGCCACTCATTTCTTTAACTACATTATAAGACGCTGAGAAATTGGGATCCTTAGATTTATCTTTCCCAAGGTAAACTTCCATATCGTAAGTGTAACCTTCTTTATCAGCGATCTTGTATAATTTTATACCCCACTGCTTACGTTTCTTTGGGATATACTGTCGAAATATTACTCGCCCTTTAAATTTGACAATGATTTCGTCTATCGCGAGTTCTTCTGCGGGACTATAAACTTGTTTATAAGCTGTTTTTAAATGATCAAAAACGTTTCGAATTTTCCACAGTCTGTCATAATTCATAATTTTATCCGGTTTTTCTTTATTGTTTTCAAAATGCAAAAATTTTAAAATCATTAAAAATCTGTCTCTTGACATTATCTTACGAAAAATTGGTGTGTCGGTTAAATCATCCGTGGACCAATAATCTCGAATGCTGTCCTTTTCAACATGTCCCATGAGTAAGACTAATCCAAGAAATTTCTGAAGCTCATCTGATGTAACTGGCGTCCAGTCGCTTTCGTGCTTTCGTTTTCCGCTTATATCTGGCCGCAACTATAAGATTTGAGAAGCATAACGATTAGTTTCTCTGGTTAACATTTTAAACAATTCATCTGAAAAGTATAATTTAAAAAAATCAACAGCAAGATGAGTTTCCGAAAATTCACTCTTTATACCAGGTTTAACAGTAAAGGTCAATAAGTTAGCTTTGTCATGCTCAGTTGGCTGTCTCCATTCAAATAAATTACTAGCGTTGCTTTTGAAATCATCGGCAACTCTATCTTCATTAAAAGATTGATTAAAACATACTTCTTCTGTATCTGAACATTCCGAATCTGTATCAGCAAAAGTTTCCTCTTCTAAATCTCTTAGCAAGTTATTAATTTCGTCCTGATTGAGACCTTTGAAACGAGGTGCCATTATAAAAACTGAATAAGAGCGCGAGCTACACAGAAATCACGAGAAAAAGCTCTAATGTTTGAAAGAGAGATATCATCTGTTTATTTTCAAGTACATTGGCGGGAGACGAAACGTACGGTCTTCGCCAAAATGTCGCCAACCAGATAATAAACGTTAAACAATGCATAGCCAGCAGCTGCTCTGACCAGGGAACTGGACCCCCCAGAGATTCTTAAGAAAGGCAGTTACTCTAAATGGGGAACAGAAAGCTTGGTACGACAGCTGTACCATAGCCGTCTTGAAAGCAAGTAAATTTTGCGGTACAACAGTTGTACCGCCGGCTTTAGAAAGTTAAATCTTGCTACGCACCATTTAGTTTAGAGGCCAACCTCGCGTTATAGCTCTGTGAGCAACGACGATTTAATTTCTAATTAGCTTTAGTTTAAATTAATTTGACTGTTCAGTTTAGACCCAAGTGGCGGTCATTATTTTCTGTATCCCTCCCGATTTCGGAAGTGGCTGTAAATAATTGTGGTTTAATAAAAGAGGATTTTAAATCCTTCTTACGTATAGTTATTCTACCACTTAATCACAGTATTCTACCACAGAACATAGCTGCACTCAGCTCCCTGTTCAAGATCAGGACTTAAGATTTACACGAAGATGTTCGCCAAGAATATGCACCCAGCACTCAGTCCTGACAAGATGATATATTAGATCCTTTTATTGATGAAAATTTTTCATCAATAAAAGAATAAAAAAATAAAATAGAAAACTATAAAGACAATAGATTTAAGTTACCGAGTGAAATTCTGAATGAAAATTTGCAGCCATTCAAGGGGGTAATTAAAAAAGCAGAACCATGAAAAAGGAAATTATACCTTATTTAAATGCATCTGGATTAGAAATCGGCAAAATCTCTACGTGTACACAGGCCTTGAAGGGATCAGATCGAAACCGTTCGCTCACTGAAATGAACCAGTTCTTTTTAACGATTCACCGCTTTCTAACAATGACCTTGATGAATGTGTTCGGAATAAGTATGGATCAAGAGCGGTGAGCAAAGATCGGGTAAAAGCAGAAGAATTGAACAAGGAGGTGGGATCGCTAGAATCGACTCAACCAAACCGCTCACTCCCTGGACTGATTTCTTCCAGCGTTACTTTTGGGATTCCCTTAAAAAAATCCTTCTACATAGAAACAACAATAAAATTCTGAAATAAAAAAATGCTAAAGGTTAAAGAAATAATGAAAAATGAGTTCACTATTGTTAAAAATTACATTATTTTATTACTATAATTGGTATTTTGTTGCTCTACAAAGCACAGCGTAAAAATTAATTTTTAGATTGGGGGCAGATCTCAAAGAACAGGTAATTGTCTCCTGACAATACCGGCAATTTCCTTTTTTCATCTAATTTGACAAAATGATACCAAATATCGCTCGAAGTTGTTCTATTCGATAGGATACACATTTTGTTTTGCAATCTTGAAAAAATACATGAGATGGAAAATTTTTTGTTTGTAAATATATACTCATTCTAAAAAAGATTAAAGCGAAATTGACAGCTCTTGATTACAAGACGTTAGTAAAATAAGTATGTAAATAAAAATATAATTTATTATTTTACATAAATATTACAGTAATATTGTATGAAAAAGGTAATACCTAATATACAAAGCTACATTATGACACAGTATTCAAAGAACCGAAATGAATCTCAAAGGAAGAGCTCTGAGGAAACAAAATGAGCAAATAATCAAGACTCCGCAGGAGCCCAATTTGAAAGAGCGAATAATAAAGACTACGTCGAAATCAGATCCAATCATGACTACGAAGGACTCAGATCTGCGATTAGTGTCGGAAAGCTGACAGCTGTGAATCCGAGGAACTAGTTCCTGTAATCTACGTACTATGGATCCTCGCACTGCCAGATGGGGGGGACTCCATCCACTTGTTAACAGTCGTGATCAGTTTCGCTGAGGTGCGGTTTATGTAATGATTTGCCTTTTAAATACTAGATGGAACACATGCAACACATATATACATACATTAACACACATAAAAATAGATCAGAGACGTCTGCGGTAAATAATGAAGGAAAGACTACTAGTGTTTACACTAACAGGAGTCACATTTTTGGCATGTTTCCCAACAACAGCTCTCTGTCAACTGTTAAAGAACTGCCGTTCCGTTTTCGCCGGAGCGCTGATCATTCGTTCAGTCAAGTGACTCGGTTCCAGAGCGGATCGCCCATCTCTAATCTGGATCTGCCATTACAAGAACAAAGTATAAAGATAAAAAAGAAGAACATGAAGGGAAAAAAATTACTACTCATATCTTTTGAGCATTTGAAACTATGCATAAAACAAATAATATTCTGCAAGGGAAAGAAGCTCAACAAAAGAAAAAGATGAGTAAGGCTATAGATGAATTGGATGTGTAATAGATAAAATATGAAAAGGAAGTAAATCAAAGAAATTATTTAATCAAGTAGTTTTATAGTTAAAAATGCTTCTGAAAAATGGAGCTATGACTGATGATGATGTCAAACATTATTAAAACGAATTTTTCTCCTAGGGATTTTCATAAGCGTCTAGACCCCAAACCTCACTTTTGCTCATCGCTCGGGTTTCGGAATGACAGAGGGAAAAAGGGAATTTCGTCCAAGCGCTCAAACGCCATATGTTGAATTTCATCCAAGCGCTCACAATTGCTCACGTTCGAAGACCGCGTGCTTATGTTGCTTTCGCTTTAAATGCTAACGAATATGTGTTAGTGGTGCTATATTTACTTAGCTTAGTTTTCTTAAAAATAAACTGGCTAAAATTATAACCCCCCCCCAAAAATTATTAAAAATCTTAAAATACCAAAATGTTCTGTGTCTACCAAAATGTGTCTAGCTCAGTCGTTAGCGCGTTAGTCTCGATACCAAAAGGTCCCGAGATTGAATCTTGCTAATCGCTGCTTAATTTTTCCGAACTTATAATATTTTTATAAGTTCTTCTTTTTGTCTCTGTAATTTTTCTCAAGTTATGTTGACTTCCTTTTTATTTTTCCTTACCGTCTTTCATGTATTTTTTTTCTATTTCTGCTCCCTTTTATTAACTATGATGTGCAGGTAGAGGGTTCTTTACCCTAGGCACTCCGTAATAATTAATCATTGGATCCTTGGAATAAACTGGCTAATTTTATTCTGTATATTGTGTATTATAAAAATAAATTAAAATATAATTAAAATGTAATAAATAATTGTGTTTTATAAAAATACATAATAAAATATAATAATAAAAAGAATAATAAAAATAATAAAATATAATAAAAAGGGCTGTTTTATTATTTCAGAAGACACGCTAGTATTTTCTGAAGGAATATTCACATTAATTTCAAACACACGCGATACGCTATAGACTAAAATTCCCTATATTCAAAATCCCTTTTCCCTTCTTCATTCCCAGAGAAGGAATAAAACCGGTTATGAGCAAAAGTGAGGTTTGGGGTCTAAACGCTTGTAGGATTTTGATCCTAATAAATGAGTAATAATATAAAGATGAAAATTCATTTGAGTGGTGGACTAGTGAATTAAAATCAACTATTAAGAACGAAGAAGAAACATCGTTACAGATAGATAAAATCTAAAATTCCAAATTGTGGTATGCATTTAACCAAAGCACTAATTAATCAAATTAACAAAAGAAAAAAGAATTACTATAAGTAAAACTCAGTTACACAAAATCCTAAAAAATTCAGGAACTTCTATGGCAAAACAAGGTGGAGTATTATTTAAAGGTATTTTAAATCAAATTTAAACAGAAATTCTTAATGAACTTATGATGTATTTAAAATCAAAAATACTATAAATACTTCAACCATTAAAAAACTGAACATTTGGATTCGGAAAGTCTTCATGCTCAAATAATAAAAAAAACATACTGAAATAATAAAAAATCATATTTAGCAGAAAATTGAGAATTTTTCAAAATCTTAGATAAATTTAAGAAACAATCAAAGTTATTTCGAGGTAAAACCTTATAATATTACCTAATTTAGCATCATTTAGATTAGAAACAGTAAGCGGTTTAGGTTCTTACGCGTCTCAAAATCTTTTAGAGAAAGGAATACGTCAAACTTTTGAATACACTGATGGAACTGAACGTTCAGAAGCTCCGTTGCCTAAGTCAAAAAAGAAAAAGAAAATCTCCACGGATAAGGAAAAAAAAAAAGAAAAGAAAAGAAAAACCCATACGGAAAGTTAAAATAACTGAATCAGGAATATCCGATCAAATGATTAAAGAAAATATGAAAAATGAAAAAAAAGCTTTAGAGATGTTTTTACATGAGATACATTACCTAGAATTTTTTTTTTTAATTTGAAAATGAAATCATTAATTTAAATGTATCTACAGGTCCTGGAACACAATGGGTTAGTTTTTGTAATGATCCTTAATGTAAGTATAGAGAATATTTTGATCTTTTGGAAAACATAAACTAGACAAAATGGAAAAGGAAAAAAAAATGTTTATTCCTTATAATATTAGCGAGTTTCTTGATTCGTCTAATAAAAAAATTTATATATGGCCTATAATGATGCTTTTTGACAACATCCTGCTTCTGTAAAATATGGTTTATATTGTATGAAGATTATTATTTATTTCTGAGAGAAATAAAAAAATTCCTAAAAAACATACCCTTTTCTTTTACAGAATATCCTAGCGAATATAACGAAAGTTTAATTCTAAGGCATTAAGACTTCCCAACAAAATAGGTTGCTATAAATTATGAATTTCGCTAAGTGAATTATTCTTGGCGCAAATTAAAAAAATTCCACCAAGTTTTTTAATTTCTCGGCTAGTTTTTCAACAAATTTTTAAAATTTTAATATTTTGGTATAATTTGAGTCGTAGAATCGAAATGGGGGGGGAATCGGTATATCATAAAAAGTCCGATTTTGTGTCAAAATACCAATATTAAAACCAGAGCTTAAATTGCGCCGGAGCCGACCGGAGCTTGGCTCCGGTACTTCTTATTTTTGGGGATAAATTCTAATTCTAGCTGGAGCGCATCGGAGTCCTAAATAAGAAAGCTTCGGCACTTCTTATAGGTAACTGAACAATTATTTCAGCTGAAATTTGATATCGAAAATTATATTATTTATTTTATTATGTTTATTTTTAGCAATAAAATTATATTCAAAATCGCTTATTAAATTTTAATTTATCTCTTTCCATTTTATTTAATTTTAATTATTTATTATCTTAAT
>KK117132.1:269062-357621 GCA_000611955.2 Stegodyphus mimosarum | reverse complement strand
TTTTTTTCTTTCCTTTCTAGAAGTAAAAGAATCTACATCTTCCATGTATTTCACCCTGTAATCTTCACTGTTTGGAACTTCTAATTGGAACGTCAATGTCGTCTGTATCCTGAAATGTTAAATTCCCTGTTGGGTTGGGTATGATATACCTTTTATATTTTCCACCTAACCGCCCACCATGTACCACTCTGTATTAATTCAAAGTATCTTAAATAAATGCTATATTTAATTTTAACTTCTTGTAATGTTTTCACTTTAATTTAGAACACTGGACCAGTATTTACATTTCACAACGCAACTTTAATTATTCTGTTGGAGCCCTTTTTCCACTATTTACAGTTTATTTAAAACCTGTTTTTCTACCAGAGATATTGTGTTATCATGTGTGTCACAAACATTATACATTCATGTTTTTGAAAATTGTTTATCCTAATATTGACTTATGATTGGGTATTGAACTTAAAACCTATACACCAACTCCTAAAAAAAAATTAAGCTCCAACAGACACCAGTTCGTTCCATGTGCTTATTGCTGCCTTACAGTACAACATGGAATTAGATACTTTGCCCAACGCAAAACATGATAAGTTTGTGTGACTAAGGAAAAAATGTCTTCATGATTTAAAAGGGAGAATAGCTCGCATATCTACAATGCAGGCGATGAATGCCATAAAAATGTACATGTAATGTCGTGGTCTCGATTTGAATCAAGATCGAATTACCAGCACAAATAATCTTATCCACTCTTCCAGAAGTGGATCAGTAGGATATGAAAATAATTGTTGCAGTTCCATAAACCGACAACACTAAGTTTGAAATAAGAATTAATGTTAATCTAAACATCGGGATGAGAGTTAAACCTCGGATCAAAATTGTGATTGGATAGTTTTATTTCGAGGAACAAAAACGCAAATCTTTGGAAATAAGCTGCGCCCCTTGCCACAGTCACATACGTAACTGACTTAAATGCTGTAAGTAGCATGTAAAGAACAAGTGAAACAACCATTAATATTTCTTTATGAACTCCACTCTCTGAAGACATATAAAAGCAAGGTAGTTCTTATAGCAATGACCAATAAAATACAGTCATCAATACATCAAAATTTGTTTTTCGGCTTTTGTGTTTCCGTCAGTTTGCTTTTTCTGTGTGTTTCGTGATAGGAATTGTTAATATCAACAAAGGAAAGTGTTACAGGAGGCTGCAAAAGGGACAGCAAATTCAAAACACTGAAAGATGAAAATATGCTGAGGTGTTGCTATAATGGATACAGATATACATCAAATATCATAATGCACACATCACGTTTTAATAACACCAAAAATGTAATAACATATTGATGTGTATGGGAATTTGTAAATGAAAAATTTCTCTGGTATAGAATTTTAACTATTTTTCGAATCTTCAGATCCTTTAGGTATAAAAGATTTTAATGCTGTTATCAGCACAAACATTGTTAAAGTTCGAATTGAATTTTACTATCAGTTAATTATGATGATTCTACCCTCCACGATTATCACCGTCGTTTCAGAAAGTAGGCAATTTCCTGTTACTGTGGAAAGACGAAGACATGATACGTATGATATGGCACGGAAAAGATTTCGTCAAACAGACCTCTAAAATTACTGCAGAAATGTTATGTGAAACTCAAATCTAATTTATGTCTTCATGAATTACTCACCACATAACAGTGAAAAATCATTATTTTATTATTATTTATTTTGTGTTGCTAAAGACATTATTTCCTACCGAAGCATACTATTCGTGTAGACAAAGCGAGATTTGCTTTATGAGAAAAAAATTCAGCATTTCTTACTGATTGGTAAAACTCCATATATGTTTCCAAAACGACAAGTAAGGCCATATGCCAGAAGTACGCAGTGAGATTTGCAGAACGCGTTTCAATAATGAGAGAACATAACTTTTAAAAACAATTAGGTAACATAAATACACTGGTGTGCAAAAATTAAGGACGAAGTCGAAAAATTAGCATATCAGCTGAACGAAGAGGCAGAGCGGACAGAAAGACCAATCAGGAGATTAAGTAAGGTGATGTACGGCAGCACATGCGCAGATATGCAGGTAGACGTAATGGGGGAGTGTCTGAGTAGTATAAAGCATGTTGTCGGTGTAAGATCAGTATTTCTGGCAAAGAGATTGCACGCCGTATAGCAGTTAAAATCACACCGAGTTGCTGCCTCAGCGAGAAATGGCGAATAATCAATCTGTTAGACGACATCTGGATGCTTTTACCCGAGGTCGAATCATTGGGAAGTTGGAGGAAGGCCGCAGTGTGACAAGTGTGGCTGCAGAGTTCGGAATTGCTCACAGCATCGTTTCACGACTTTGGAGACAATTTCAAACTACAGGAACAGCTATCCGGGGGTTTAGTAGTGGTCGTCCACGAGGAACCACACCCGCAGATGACCGGTATATTGCCTTACAGGCCAGAAGAAACAGGCGGCAGACAGCGGGAGAAATCGCTAGACACACGACACAGGCGACTGGACGACCGATATCGCGTTTTACCGTGGCCAGAAGACTGCACGGTGGTGGTCTGTTTGCACGACGCCCTGTACGGTGTGTACCTCTAACGCCTGCCCATCGGAGAAGGCGTTCTCTGTGGTGCCGGGAACACCGGAATTGGAGAGACAATGAATGGGGACGAGTACTCTTTACAGATGAGAGCAGATTTAGTCTGAGTTGCGATTCTAGACACATACACATCTGGACAGAGCGGGGAACACGCAATAACCCCTTCAACATCATCAAAAGGGACTGTTTTGGAGGTCGCGGAGTTCTCGTTCGAGCAGACATAATGCTTGGTAGCCGGACCGACCTTCATATCTCCCAAGGAGGTTCGTCACCTGGGACTGCTATTGTAACGAGGTTCTTCTTCCTTACATGCGTCTTTTCACAAGGGCTATGGGTCCTCAGTTCCTCTTCATGGACGACAACGCTCCACCTCATCGCACAGTTACTGTCGAAGAGCTGTTGGAGAGTGAAGATATTGAACACATGGATTGGTCGGCAAGGTCTCTGGATCTAAATCCCGTCAAGCATGTACGGAACTTACTAGGGAGACCCGTGGCAGCACGTAACTTATCGCCAGTAACGATTCCGAAACTGCGATTGGTGCTACAAGAGGAACGAGCAGCAGTGTCTCAACAGCTCATTAACAACCACACATCCAGCATGCACAAATGATGTGAAACCTGCCTAGCAGTCAGGGGAGATCATATCCCCTATTAAAGACCAGATATTTCTTGCTGGACACCCATCACAGGGATGTTTCGGCCGTCAATCGCATTGCGCTCGATGCTACTTTTTCAATAAAGCTTCTTTTTATCCCTCTGATTTCTCTTTTAGTAAGTGTTACTTACATTACTCATGTCCTTACGTATTGGGGATCTTACGGTATTAAATGTGTTGATTTGGAAAGCTTTTGTACAAAGTTATATTGAAAAAACCGTCTCGGCCTTAATTTTTGTACACCAGTGTATATATCAAAATTTACAAAAATTCAGGTTTGACATTTACAAGCAAACATTAACTATTTTTTAAATGATACAAAAGAGATTTTTTCATAAAATACTTGTTGAAACATAAGGTACTTTTTGAAAGCAGGAGATGTGACAAATAAGCAGTGCCCTCGCCGGGACTCGAACTCTGGACCTCTCGAATACGCGTCGAGTATGTTTCTAATTACATCACGAAGGCAATTCTGAAGTTGAGAGGAATACCTTATATGCTCCCCCGTTCAAACGGCGACTGGGGATTAGGGGATCCAATCGCCAAATCCTGGAGGTGGAGAATCATGAACCACGATCTTTTTGTTTAGTTCGGGCGCCACTGTATAGACATTAGGTATTTTTTGAAAGTAGATGATGTGAAAAATGAGCAGTGCCCTCACCGGAACTCGAAGCCTGGACCTTGCGAATACACGTCGAGTATGCTTCCAATTACACAAGGAAGACATGCTAAAAGGGGGGATACCTTATATGCTTACTATCATTATATGTAGTTATCAATGTTATTTACACATGTTACCAGATACGTGCCTATCACAGAACACGGCCTTGAATCTTACAATCAGTTGCTTGAAGTATTTTCTGAGTAGACTGGAAACGAACGCTACATACTTATCTTTTTAGGGACAGAATTACACTCACAAATGCCTGCGTCCTGCTGTGTTCTCAACCTCACCAAGTGAATAAATCTTTTGCGCTGTGTAGACTCGAGGAATGTCCTCCAAAATGATGGAAGGATTCTGTGATGGCAGGTAATGACTGCCACATGTTCGACTCGTGTTTATGTTTTGGGTTGCGGACTAAGTTTTTGTTTGCACATTATTATGAGGTGTTTTAAACATGTGCCTATCTCTAACCCACTTAAACATAAAGCGTAATGAACTTCTCCTTTGAGCCCATACTGCTTCAGATATTTTGTGAAGCGTCTTGTCATAGCAGTTTCTACATTTTCACCGACTTGGCCTTTCTTGTTTCAAGAACACAACGAATTTAATACGTGAAAAGTATTCACATATTCCAGTAAAAAATAATAATATCATTGCTCATCTTACAAAAGATTACGCTTCCCATAAAAAGTCTCTTGTTTATGTTTACCAATTTATTCAAAATATATTTCGGTTAAAATATTTTAATATTAATAAATAAAATATAATATTATTTAAATTGCAGATATAAAATTCTATCTTCGCGTTGAATGGAGAAAGGCTTTAGAGTTCATTTTTTCAATTTCATGCTTAGCATAGGCAATACATTATTTCAGATAAATTTGAAGAAATAATTTAGTTGTGATTAAAATTTAAGGTGCGGTTTTAATAAATATTCCCTTTATTTATGTATTGTAGATACCATTCCTTTACGTTTTTATTAGATTTTAAATCTCTAAAATGTTTCTTTCAACATTCACATTAAATTATTCAACTGAGAAAAAATATCAAGTCTTAACTTTTTTTGTATTAAGAAATAGTTAAGACATATTGAGGATGAAAATATAAATATATATATTTTGAAATCTCTAATTCCATCAAAGCAGAAGGTCTTCACAATTTGAAATTTCAAAGATATTGCTTAGAATTTTAATGTGAGACATTAAATAAAATACAGTAAAAGACATTTTCATATTTATATCATTGTACGTATGTTGAACTCAATTAAAACTGGAATGCAATTAATGGAATTAGTGCAGATTTCTAGAATCTACCTAGCGCGTATCGTTAAGTATTTTATACTCTTAGTATGGGCTATTCATTATAGCATTAATGTGAAGAATTTAATCTATTTGGGATTAAAGAGATGTAAATATGCGAAAGCTGCAATGATGAAAACGTCATTGGATTAGAGGTTACATTCGATGATGTTTTTAATATCCTTTTCATAATTCTTTACATCTCCTTATATCTTTTTTATAGATTTTATATGCAAATACTACTTAATCGTAATATTTACGTATAATCGTAGTATTTAAGTTACGTTTTACGAGAGAAATTAACGCAACATGTTGCAGATTAATTTCTCTCTCTCTCTCTATATATATATATTAATCTTCTAATATACGTCTACTAAATTATTAATTAGGTTTCTAATATATATATATGAAAATATGCAAACAGAAAACAATAACTAGTAACAAAGCTAGTCATTTCTAGCTAACAGTATATGAGTAGCAAAGGGTATGTATAAGATGACATTTCCAAGAAGATTTTCCTATGTCTTTCCTCCTTTCCAAGAAGATGTTCCTATGTCTTTCTTCCTTTCCAAGAAGATATTCCGTTATGAAACAAACTATTTGTCATTTACTCAAACATGGTTAAAATCGTAGAAATAATCCTTCTGCATGGAATCAAACAGAAATAAACTACCGGTGTTCAGTGATTTATCCACTTTGCCATAGATGAACCAGCACAGAAAAGAACTAAGAAATAGTTAGTTTGAGATTACTACTTCGATTGCATAATAATAAATCATTATGAATGCTTAGTTGCAGTACGAGATATAGAAACAATATTGTGAGGCTATGGCATTTTAAGGCTCTGGCACAAAAGTAACCTTTACATATCTTAGCAGTTTTGCATGCTTTTGATGTTGTCATACAGTAATTACTTTTGATCTTGTTGACGCGGAATTTCACACTAGGAATTAGTTATATTAAATTTTGGGACACCCTACTTACATACAGCACAATAATAATTTAACTTCAACAGAACTGTAACCGAAAACATTTTTCTGTTTGACTTTTCCTTAATGCTAAATATAAATTTATTTCTTTGTTAAATTTTTATACGCTTCTATTTGCTCTTATGTCTTTTGTTAATTTAATGTTTGTATTTTAAAGTATTTTGATTTTTATTTTTAAACCCTGAAATAAAATAACTCAATTATTGAAAAGCTTTTGGTATAACACTAATTCTCTTTTCTCTTACAATAAAGTTTTAAAATAAATATTCTTTGTAATAATTTGTAACAATAATCGTATTATTACGAATTATCATCAGATTGGTGAATTTACATTTATAAAAACTGCATTATTTTTTGTCTTTGCTATCTATATTTAAAATTTAATAAATAAAATTATTTATCTTTTTTTTTTCAAGAAAACAATTGCTTTACAAAATACAGGAAGACTTTCAATTACGTTCTCAAGTAGTGTATAATAATCTAATTTAGGGATTTTTTGCTTACAAATTTCCTAGCTTCATTACATTATTTCTGCGTTATGAATGTATTTTTATTACAGCGATAATGTCTTCAGAAATATAATGAAAATTAGTACTCAAGAGCTCGATTAGGAGGTTCTATCAAACGCCCTTTATTGATATTATTTTTAACCTTCTACGTGAAGCCATCTCTTTGCTTATGCAAGTAGCCTTTTTGTGATCTGTTTTAATTCACTACCTTACCTTTTGACTTTGCCTGTTATGTTCAGAATATCATTCATTTCGGCCACTTTCTATCTTTTTCGGTCTGCCGAACTTTCCTATGAGCACACTGTGATTTGAGGCTTCGAAGCATTGACTTGTTCAGGTTGGCAAAATGTTATGAGCAGTAAAAAAATATTATTGTGCCAGGATAACATAACTTCAAAAATGCTTCAATCCTTATGGTTCTTTGCTGTGTAGAAGGCAGTTTCTAAATTTTAAACGTGCTTTTCGAATTATAAGAGAAATACTAATTAATATAATATATATCTTTATTCAAATATAAAAAAAATGTATTATCGAGACCTAATAAAGGTTAGATAAAATCACAGAGACAAGCTTATCAGTATGTTATGATAATTTGGCGTTATGATAATTACGCTTCTGCATTTTTTTTTATTGAAAATTTTAAATTCCTTGTGCACCACATAGTATTACATAAGGCTTACAAAGGTAAGTAAAAGAAAACAAATACAATAACAACACAAAATAATAATAATAAAAAAAAAACTTACAAATTCACAGATGACACGTAAGAGATAAAATTACAGAAGAAAAAGAAAGCCATTTTATCTTGGACAAATACATGAAGAGGGGGAGGAAATGTAATATTCACAGATTTTAACCTAGAAATGAGTTCTTTTCGTCCTTCCTTGAGCTTTGAACAATAGAACAACAAATGTTCAACATTTTGTACTCCCCCGAAGCTGCATGAACACAAGTCTGTACTAGATAATCTAAATCTCTTCAGATAAGAATTGAATTTACCATGTCCAGTTAGAAATTGAGTAATTTCAAAATTGCAGAGAAAGTGTTTATTATTCAATCTGTGAAGAATGGAAGGAAAATATAGTTTAGTTAAGGAGGCATTAGTAGAATTCCTGTATAGTTCATTCCACTTGAGTATTGTATCATCCCTACTTTTGTTCTTGAAAAATGACTTGGGCAGTATCATTGGAGTTATTACTTGAAGATTTGTAGCTTGTTTTGCCAACCAATCAGCCCTTTCATTTCCTAGATTGCCAGTATGGCCACGTACATGAGAAAAGATAACATCAACACCTTTGTTATTAAGGTCTTTAAGAAGGGCATGAGAAGTGACAATTAATTTGTTACATGAGAAGATATTCCTAAGTGAATATAAGGATGAAAGGGAATCAGTGCGAATAAGAAATTTGGCACTTAACGAATAGTTGTTAGATATCCACTTAATTGACTCACTAATGCAAAGTAATTCGGCTTGGAAAACACTGCATTCATTGGGGATTCTAAAGAGTTTATATTCCAGTTCAAAACCATGATGGAAAACGACATAAGCTAATCCAACTCGATTATTAATTTTACTGCCATCTGTATAACACACAACAGGGAAATTATCATCAACGGAATTGGCATCAATGATAATTTGAATTGGCAAACGATCGGCAGGATGAGGAAGATCTTCAAACAACACCTTGGTATCGAACATAAATTTGCTGATGGTATCTTTAAACTTTTTATCATTTAAAACATGAAGGTCAATCGGAGGAAATCCTGAAATTACGAAACAGGCTTCATAGCTAATTGTTCTGTATCCACGCACAACTCTTAGTAAAATTCTCCTTTGAATTCTGCGAAGTATACGGGAATTAATCTTCTTTTCTAAAGCTGTTCCCCACACTCTAGATGCATAGCAAATAAAGGGGACAATACCCTGCTTATAAATCATATTAATAACATTAGATTTTAAACCAAAAGTATTGCAAGATACACGATTAAGTCCTCTAAGTATATTTTCACACTTATTAGATAAATACATAATATGATTTTTCCAGCAAAACTTATGATCAAGAATAACGCCTAAATATTTAATTTCATTCACCGTTTCGAGTAAGGCATTATCCAAGTACAACTGTTGGTTTGAATAGCTGACATGCTTTCTTTTAATTATCATAATTTTAGATTTATTAGAATTGAATTCCAATTTTTGTTCTCTGGACCAATTGGAAATAATATTAAGGGTGTTCTGAGCCGTATTAAAGAGAGTAATGGGACACTTCTCCTGAAAACAAATTAGTAGATCATCAGCAAAAGCAATTGTTTTACAACTCGGACAATATGAGAGTCTATTGAGTAAATCATTCATAATTAAATTCCATAGTAAAGGTCCGGAAACCGAGCCTTGAAGGCAACCTCTTTCTAAAATGCGGGAGGAAGAAACGTGGCCAAGGGAGAGCAATGCAGATCTGTCATGCAGAAAATCTTTAATAAGACGGAAAATATTACACGGAATACCAGCTTTCCTTAAGAAAACAAGTATCCCAGGCCACCAGGCGTGGTCGAAAGCACCTTTGATATCTAGAAACACTAAAACTGTGTGTAAATGTTTCTTTTTACCTTCGTCCACTATGTCTTTTAAGTACAAAAGAGCATCTTCACAACTCTTATGAGGGGTAAAACCAAACTGTGCTTTGTTTAACAGTTTTTTATTATGGAAGAACCAGGTAACCAGGTACGCTTCTGCATTCATGGCGCTAAATAACACAGTTGGGGATAGATTTTGTTTGTAGAAATGACTGAAGGAAAAGTCGTAAGAAAGTTTATAATTTTGTCATGGGTTATCGTTTTGGTGTGTATTTCATTGATTTAAATTATTTTTGAAGCATGTATACTGCAAGGAATCAGTTTCTGTATATTGCTCTTGACAAAACTTTAGAGCATGTTTTCAGACACTTTTCTCATCAATTTACCAAAACAAATTTCAGCTGTACCTTGTACTTTATATACTTATAGAGTCATTAGGTTATTTTCGAAGCAGGAGAGATGACAAATGAGCAATGCCCTCTGCGGGTTTTGAAAAATGGGTATCTCGAATACGCACCGAGCGTGCTGACCACTATATCATGAAATCATGCCAAGAAGGCGGGAGAAATAGCTTATATACTCCCCCCTTTTAAAGGGCGACTAGAGACCCAATAGCGAAATCCCGGGAGGGGGAAACTCATCATCCACCACCTTTTTGTTCGGGAGCCACTATAGAGTCATTAGGTTATTTTAGAAGCAAGAAAGATGAAAAATGAGCAGTGCTGTCACCGGGATTTGAACCACGGACCTCTCGAATATGCGCCGAGCTTGCTGACCACTGCAGCACGAAGGCATGACAAGAAGGCGGGGGAAATACCTTATATAGGCATATGCTTATCTTAATACTAAATATGTAAAAATATGATTAGAAAACAGTGTCGAGAATTGTTTTTAGAAACATTGTGCTGGAAATTCGTTTTAATTTTTCATTTATTTAAATTCTTAACTTTCTTTTTAATTTCTAAAACGTATCTTTTAACTTCACTTCTTTTCTTTCGTCTTCCTCAAATCAATATAATTTCTCACTTATTCATATATATTTGACATTTTAATTAGCTGCTTTAAATTCCAAATCGCGGAAAAATTCAGAAATAAATTTCAGGAATATTTTTTTTTAAATTTTCTTCTCTGTCCATATTTTTCTCTTTGAAAATTGCCAAACATTAAACATTATGTATTCTTACAAGTATTCATATTTTGAACTACACGCATTTCAAACATTATTTACATCCTATAGGATATATTTCCATATTTTATCCTTGAAATAAAGAAGTAGTATCAAATCCTTCAAACGTTTTATAAGTATCCTCATCTGTTTTAAAATCAGCGTTGCACGGAATAAATACCGAGATCGACGCAATAAATATTCAGATGAGTTTCAGGTCGCCTGCTCTAAAGGATGATTGTAGTATTAAGGGGGGTAAGGACCTTTCAAGCTCACTTTTCTCCAATTTTTTTACCAATGTTTGAAATGGCCTCATATACAGGATATTAACCACACAGTCATATAATTTACGCTACATATAAATAAAAACATGCAGATATAAAAACAAGTTAAATGAGAATTTTAAGTTGAGAACTTTTTTTAAAATTAAATTTTAAATATTGATTGTATATCGAAAATGAAACATAATAGCATATTACTGTCCGTAAGATATCTTTAAATAAAATGTAGTTACACTTTCGATTCTTGATTCAAAATAAAGCTAAATGTATTGGGTATAGAATGAATTAAGGAATTACAATTATATTCATAATTAATATTTTTAAAATTGAGAAAAATATTGAATTTTAATTTACTTACCTTTTTTTTTACTAATATGGATCAAAACAAAACAAAAAAATTAAAAATCACTTTCATGTTAATTCATTCTATGCATATAGGTATTTTTAACATATATGTGCAATTTCAGAAAATTCCATCAATAATATTTCTTTAAATCTTACGGATAAGTGTCAAAAACACAGTTTTGAGAAAAATGACTTTAAAGTTAAACTTTACATTTTTTTACAATAATACATTTTTTTCCCTTGCTAGTGTCCACCTGCTTCATAAATATTTCCTTCTTTTTCAGATAATAATGCATTAGCATTCTTTTGGGACATTCGCTTAGCTCTCCTGGCCTCTTTTGTCATTAAACAGGCTTTCTTTTCAGCTGCGAGAATCCTTCGTTTATCAGCAACAAATGCACCTGTAGTAGCATTATGACCTGGGGTGATATCCATTTCTCTCATTACATCTAGGCGACCCTTATTACCTTCATTAAAAGCTACCACAGCTTCATCAACAGCAATTTTGGCAACTTTTACACCACACCCAGAAGTTTTCGGACAAAATTTCCAAATCATAGAATTTAAGGATTCATTTGGATTCTGCGTTTTTCCTTTTAAACACCGCTTTAAAAGCTTTGGTTCAGATAAGTCTGTAAAAACCTTTTTTATACAGTCCATTACAGCTGAAGGTACAGTCTTCTTATGATGAAAAATTCCTTTATTGGAATCTTCTAAAGCTTCGTGCTTTTGGAACTTGCACCATGACTTATCTCCTTCAGGACAGAAAAAGTGCATGGGCTCGTCATCAGTGGATCTTGTGTGACACCATACTGCCCACACTGCTTTTCACATGTTTTGTAAAGATTCACTATTTTCTCGTATCGCATCGCCATAATAATTAGTCAGTTGGTCAATTAGCTTGTCTGTTAACCTTCCTTTACCTGAACCTTTCCTTTACCATCAGCACATTTTTTTGTTCTCATATCAGCTTTTAACTTTCTAAGTCTGGTGCCCATCCTTTTTTGAATATGGCAAATGCATTCCAGTTTTTCTACAGTCACTTCTTGACCATATGGCTTGTCTTTGCTGATTTCCAAAAATGTTTTTGAGTCTCCATCGCAAGATATTTTAAGTAACGCACATTTCTCTCCTCTATTGAACGCTGAAACATGCGTAGCATTCCAATGACTTCCATTTTTCCAGCCGAGCCTTCATGGTTTTTTACGCAGTCATGAGAAGCTACATTTCTTTCGCAACCTTTACAAAAAGAAGTTAGCACTTCAACATCAATAACTTTTCCACTCTCTGATCCGATTAGAGTACATACGCCAATTTTGGAGCTGAAGCCTCTTGTTTTCCAGGTACCATCACCCGAAACAGTAATATTTTCAGAATTATCAGATAATGATATTTCTTCCAATGCAGCTTCCTTCATTGAAATTTTAGAAACTGTAGCTGCTGCTTGTCCAATCTTCTTCACAGCTTTGTCGTAAGATTTTTGAGATAATGGAGCAGGGAAATCCATAATGCTACAAAATCTTTCCAAACCTGCTAGGCCTTGACTTATGCATCTCATAGCATACACAATTCTTAAATTTACTTCACACTGATTCTGCTTCACACCAATTATACGTGATGTCTGAAATTCGTTAATTTGCGAGCATTTTGTACAACTGATGGACATAGTTGATGATATCCCAGTCACTTTACTTTCTATTATTTCAATTTCTGAGTGACAAATTTTGCAACAAAGATAATTTTTAAGTTCTTGGAGCATTAAACAAATATCTATAATTCTGTAACCTTGAAAATTATTTTTCAGAGAAGAATCAATTTCTTACTTGCTCTGTGAAGTTTCCAATTTTATTTTTTTTTCTCAGATGCAGATACGTTCTGATTTGCATTCAAATTGTCAGACTTTTTGCCATGAAATCGCCTTTTCCTGGATCTATAACCAACAGATCGATAATAATCTTTTCCCATGCTTAATAAAACGTATAGTTTAATTTGTTTTCAAGCAAAATATGGAAAATTAGATAAAAATCTACAGTTATTCACTCACTGAAAATCAAACAAATCATTCGCCACGCTTTCCCTAGATATAAAGAAATGTGAAATGAAATAAGTTGAGTGGTAGCATTCCTACTGTACGAACATGCATTAAATAAATCATGGGGAAAGAAATAAAGATAAAATATCGCGTCTAAAGTCATAAAACACGTGAGTGGGACAAACGCGGAAGTAACAGCTACAAACGTAAACAAACACTGGCGTCTCTTTAAATGGTTATTTTCTAGAGTGAGCTTTATATAAAAGCTCATAACTCAAAAAATAATCATGATATTTTGATTCTGTTTTTTGCACAGTATTCAGAATTCTATGAATATTCAAAATATATATTTTTTTAAATTTCGATTTTTTGAAGGTTCAAAGGTCCTTACCCCCCGTAAGGTGTGGAGTTTTAAAGACTCGCTCATTCACTGTAAAAATTTACAAATATTTTACATTTGGTGTGTCCCATTTAATATCCAGTTTTCTCTCATTTTTTTATCTTTAGGGAATAAAATCCAGTCTTTTCCATATTAAATATTCATATAACCTTTAATTTATTTTAGGTCGAAATAGCAAATATTTTTCGATTATCTTAACAAACAACAGGGAAATATTATAATTGCAAAAATAAAAAAATTGTAGAAAATTATACACGATTTGAATAAAGCAGGAAGCTCGTAGTTCTTTTTTACTCTGTATTGTAACTTGTAGATATCTCCCTTTTAATCTTAATTCCTTTATCTTAACATTTCGATTAATTTTATAGAATTATGATATTATGGTGAAGTATATGTAAAACACTTCACATAAAACTGTTCATTCCTAATGCAAAATATTTAACAAATTGAAACAAATAAAATAAATGCATTTATTTTAGAATAGTAAACCCTAAAGGGAAAATAGTGAATCTTTAGAAAGGGGAAATAGTAAGATTAATTATAATATTGTATCGATCGTTAGAAGAGCACCATCACTTAGAGTTCATGAAAATTGCCATGTAAATTTTAAGCATAATGCTGCATGATATAATCAGACTAATGAATGATTTCTGATGTCTCGATAAGAACTTATGTACCCTACATAATACTGACTCTGAGGTAATTATATTTATTTTATTACCTGTACATATCATCTGTCTACATATATACATTTTGTTTATTTTTAATTTTTACAGTCGTTTTCAGGCATGCTTGTCGGTATAAAAAATAGAGCATATTCACGCAAAAGATTTCTTATCCTTAAAGAGCAAAATTAAGACATATTTGAATTCATAAAAGGAAACAAACATAGCATGGCGAAGGTTTTATAGAAAACTGTGTCATTTCGACAACGACTGACGTAAGCGTTATCTAAATATATGAGTAGAGAAGAGGAAGTTAAAGCTAATTTTTTTTAAATTTAAAATTGTAAAAAAAGATAGAGCAGACTAAATACCATAGTTAAGGAGCAACAGTTATATCAATTTTGTGATTTTTCAAGGAATTCTAGAAATTTTGAAACTGACAAAAGTTAAAATGCGTTAATAACATGGTTACTGATGTGAATTTTTGTCAATGTTTTGGAAGGAGAACACTGGGATATAATTCGAGATTCTTTATTTTTTGGAAAATAATTTCTTCACTTTAAAGGGAAACAAATGAAAGCAATTTTAATTTGCGGGTTGCATAAGTGCAAAAGTTGTGTATGTGTACAATGAGTGTATATACAGTACATTTAGTCGTTTTCATCATTTCTTCTCAGAGATTTGTTTGAATAATAATTTTAAATATTTTTCTTCTTAGTTTTATTTGCATTTTTAGCATTTGAAGCAATCCAACCAATTATAGCCATTTATTTTTTTAACTTTTAACCAGCCCTTTTTTTAAATTCATTGTTTCACGGTGTTTTGCATCGAAGTGTCATATCTTCAGTATTTACATTAAAATAGTGTTTCGTATTACAATTTCCTCAACCTTTAAACTTAATTTCTATGGCTGTTTATTATTGCAATATATTTTTATTACTACTGTATAGTTTTAATTCCTCTGATAGTTAAGTTCTTCGTAACAAACTTCGCTTTATGTTAATAATATTTTTTCCAATCTACCGTTGATTATTTTATCACACCTTTTTTATTCATGAAGTCTTATGTAAAATTTCTATAACTTTTTGGTACAAAAAAAATCATAACATTTTTCAAAATTAATAAGCTTCCTAATTTTGTTATTTATGTTAATAATGAAACGAGGAAAAAATTTTTAAAATAAATTTTAGTTGTGTAGCACAGTTTTCGCCACATTTCTTAATAAAATGGCCAGCGTTTAAGTTATATTTCTCTCTAGTAGTGAAAGCGTTTATTTTTCAATTACGGTGTAGTTTGCAATATATTTATGATTATGGCTTATTTACTAAAGCTTGTATATAATTACATATTTAAACGTTTTTAAAACAAAATTTTAATTATATGAAATTTGAAGTTAATATTCACTGAAGATGCTGTTCTTGCTAAGAACGTTAAGAGAAATGTACGATAGATGGTATATAATAGTATCATAGCTAGTCTATTTTATTAATTTCAAACTGCTTTAGAAAACAGAATCATTAATGAAATCAGAAAGTCATGAATTATTTAAACAAGCTACATTCCCATTATATCTCAAAGTTACAAGCTTTGATTTCCTTAAATAAGTTGTTTCAAATTGTAAATGTTCAGTCATTTGGTTTAAAAAATGTTTTGAGTGCTTATGTAAGTATTAAACAAATTTTTGATGTACGTCTTTTATAATGTCTTTTTGCAAGATAATTGCAGCCCTACATTATTTGCTATTTAGTTTGCCAGTAATTTTTTATTATATTATAGAACTGTACTAAAAACTGCTCTAGGATTTTTCTTAAGCAAACTCTAAGATAAAGGTGGAATAAATCTATTATGCTAATCTATAATCACCACCAAAATGACTTTTCTTCCCACAGTGGTCACCTCGGCAAATAACCAAAACCGGGAAGTTAGGTAATCTTCCTGGAAAGGGTTTCCAGTATGTAAAATTAGCTAGTTAGATGAATAGATAGATAGACAGATAAATAAATGAATAGCAGATATATCGAAAGATAGATCGTATAGATAAATATGTATATAAGTGTAGATGTACATAGATAGATACTAAGGTAAGCAGATAGATCCAAATGATGCTTAATAATAGGATTATGGTAGTTAAACTACATGAGATTTTTCTGTTGTTGTTGCTGGAAATAAAACTTTTGTAAGTCGGCAATAAAATAACCATATATGAAGCGAATGAGGAAAGCTCTATTTTACATTTTAGTGGTAACTTAACCAAACCGAAAAATATTTTATCTAGTAATTTGGTAAATAAGCTGTCCGCATTTTATTGATATAATTGTGTACTCATTTAGTTGAACACAAAAACAATTTTTAAGTTCTTGTTATAAAATTATGTGTTCACTGTTAGTGTCAATATTTACATTTGGAAATATATAAATACAATTTTAAAGCTACATGCTATCTTAATTATTTCGATGACATTAAATGTAATATTTTTAACGCAAAGATGAAACAGTGCATAAAATTTGAATATATCCTTTGATAAAAGACATTTTCTGCTACACATTGGGGGGAGGGACTCGTAACACATAATCGGCAGTTACTTATCACATTTCGCGTCCAAAGTTAAAATTTTATAATTTAGGAAACTTAAGCAAAATAAATTAACAATACCAATAAAATTTAAATGCCATCTAAGCGTTTCCTGTGTAAAACATAAAATGGCGAAAATGAAGCCAGATACAAAAACTTAATGGAAAGCATCTGTATAGGAAAATTATACATAAATGGATAGATAAATCATAGAGATATAAATTTGTTGAATGATTAAAATGGATCCATAAATGTATATATAAACTGTGGAAACCAAGGACAAATGTAGTTTATTCATCATAGAGAATAATATAAACTGGCAATACGACATAAAATATTTTTTCCATAATTTTTAGAAAATTTTTTGAGGGAAACAAATTAACGAACAACATTTCTCTACTGCTGTTTATAACGCGAATCCTTTTATTAAATGATTTTCAGTTTTATAGAGTAGGATGTACACAGATATGTACACAAGTATACAAGTAGATAAACTGATGTATAACAAGAGAGATAGACAGATAAATGCACGTATAATGTAAAAAAAGTTTGAATGCGGTTGAAGCGAGAAAGAAGATAAGAGAAGGCGTAAGCAAACCATGGCATTGCGTAGCATAAATAAAATTTTAGAGAAAATGGGAATTTCATACTGGCGGAAAGGCTATTTTAGAATTCAAGGCAACAAAATAAATCTTACGGCGGCGTTAACTTTACATGAATATTTCAGTCACAAAAGAATGGAAATACAGTTGACCGCGCAGATGTGAAAAATATGTATCTTTTCTTCGGTTAACGTCCATTAGGTTTCCACTCAAAACTTGAAATGGAAAGAAGCCAAAATTGTGGTTATGCAGGCGAAACCAAAATTATTCGTTCTCGATTTAATATCATTTTCGGAACGGAATCTTCCAAACATAATGCAACTTTACACTTTAAATCAGAAGCAGAAGTATAACAAAATTTAATTTTGAAAACGCATCTAAAACATTTCACTATAGAGATAGTAAACAACACTTATGCAACATAGTACGTTCCTTTTTATACATTTAATTGTAATAGTTGATACACACTAATGATATTAGTATAAATTCCCATTCAGATGGCAATCCCATAAAATATTTTATATGTTAGTGATAACTAAATCGAACTGAAAAGTATTTTATCTAGTAATTGGGTAAAAAAGTTGCCATATGTTACAGATAAAATTAAATACTTATTTATCTGAATCCAAAAAACATTTTATGTTCTTATTGTAAAAAAATGTATTCACAGTTTACTAGTCAATGTTCAGAGAAGTATTTAAATACCTTTATTAAAACTGAATATTAATTTAATTATTTCAATGAGTTTGTAAATGGAACATTTCTTTAAATTTTTCTTTCAGTGAAAAATAATATATTGATATTTATGCCTTACTCTATGCAGATGTTTTAGAGATCTTTAATTCAAGTTGAGGAACTTGGAAACAGCAAAAGCTACGAGAATTAAATGAAAAATATAATATAATTATTTACTAATTACTTAAACTTACTCTAGAGAATGGCATTCAGAATAAGCACGAAACACGGAAAGAATATTTGTCTATCCCAAAGTAAAAATATTAAAAATAAAATATAGATTTTTTCTTCAAAGTAAGTAAATTTTCTCTCTAACATAATTAGTAATAAAAAAGAAAAAAAATAGTCATTAATATATTTATAATTATAATTAAGTTATCCACGTAATATACAAACGGTTTATTTATATATTATAACAAATGTGTAATTTTGAAAAATACCGTTTTAATAATATTGTAGAATAAATAACAATAAAAATATATTAAAATGTCCAATGCTTTAGAATGTGTATAATTTTACTTTTGGCTTATGCATCTCTACATTGCTCTGTAACGCATTCATTTATTCCTAATTTCTAACGTTTCCGTTAAATTTCTTAAATATATACCCTTAAGGAACTCTTTTTGCATAACATTTCCTTCAATAATATACAAGTGAATATGTAGAACTCTTTTATTTGTATTTAATTTAAATACTGAACTTATTTTATAAATTTGTGTTCTGCAGTTTTTTATCCCTTATAATAGAATTAGTTAATTTACGAAGTGATTAAATCCCACCCTGCTAAGCCGTTTATGAAATCTGATATATCTTGAATTAATATTATGTCTATAAATGTATATGAGTATTTTAATATAGAGTATATGAGTTAAAAATTAGAAAGACATTTTACGTTTTATATCTTGGAAACTGTGCTTCGAATTCCTTCGGATTGCATCATTGGCACTGAAATATTCCACGAGTGGTTACAAATGACATTTTTTTTAACTGTTGTCTGCAGATGATATTAGATTGCTTTGTAGCAGCGCAATTACAGAAATTTACTTTTAAAATTGTAAAATTAAATGTACTGTCCTTTGTCCCTTCAATATTGTTTTTGATTTTCTAATCTACTATTGCAAGAAAATATTCCCCATCAAGTAGCACTAATTGTTTTCAAGAAAGAGACAAATATAAATAAGCTAAGAATAAAATTATAAAAATCTTACTTTGTGCCATTGAAAGAAATTGTATACCAGTATTAAATTTAAGCATTAAGAATTCTTGTTGCATTTATCAATTTTATATATATTTACGAAGGTTAGGGCCACTAACTATAGATAATTTATCAGTCCATAAGTTGCTGTAATAATAAAAGTTTTCATCTTATTAGAAAGAGCCCGAAGACTTATATCGACGTAAATCGAAATTTTCCAGCGGAATGTGTCTATACGCAGTACAGAAAATTTATAAAACCGTGTATTACAAAATCACGTCACTGTTTCTACAAACAAGTAGTAAATTTACTGGAGACTTTTGATATTCGATACAGCATGTAATACTTTTAAGGACACGCCCAAAGTAGGCTGAAGCATGAACTACGAAACCTGCGAGTTAACCATATCTCGAGCACTAAAATATATAATTTATGCAGTCTCACAATAAATAGAAAATGTGATATTTTTGTTAAACAGAGAAAAATAATTCAAACATTGATTAAATGATTTTAAAATACTTCATCCTTGAATTATTAGAGTTGTATCAAATAAATCTTATTTCATTTTTTAAATAATATCGAATGCTATGTTTTCTGTAGTATTAACTTGTAGAAACAGTAGGTTATTTCGAAGCAGGAGAGATGAAAAATGAGCAACAATTTCCCTGGGACTCAAACCACTGACCTCTGGAATATTCTCCTAGCGAGCTGACCACTACACCACGAAGGCATGAGAAGAAGCCGGGAAATAATACCTTATAAACTAATTGTAGATCCTATGTAAAAAACGCTTAACTTGTTTTAATTACAGAAAGTAAACTGCAAATAAAATTATAGGAATATACCTTTTATTCACAAGAAAATCTCTGTACCTTCAGAACTGATATATGGGAAATTTCTGTTACATATGCAAATCTATTTTAAATTAGCGAAAAACATATTTATAGGAATATTGCACTTTCATAAGTAAACATTTTAACATTCTAGGATATCCCTTGCAATTTAACTTGATCTTTCACTTCGCTACCTAAACACTTCTAAATAACCACAATAGATGTAAAGCATTTTCTCATTCCATCCTTCATAATTTGCTTCTTTTGCATGGTTTTTCAGCACAAGCAGATTGTTTACTAGCTAGCCTAGAAAATGTGTTGTTGTAATAAAGTTTTTAAAAGTTTTCAAGTTACTCTTGAAACGTATAGAATTTATGAACCATCTCCAAACTTAACTTAAATGACAGCTAATCCCTCCGAAATTTGTAGAGTATTATTAAATATATTCTTAAAACTTCCATTTGTTTTCACAAAACTGTGCATAAATTCAAACTCTCAATTCTACGTTCTGTTCTAGAAATATATGTAACTATTTATCTAAACCTGAACGTGAATTACACATTTAAAGCTTACCAGTTTTACCCCTGTACATTTTATCTGCTGTTGACTTTCAGTTTAGAATCGTATTGTTTGGCAGCCCCATCAAATGCTCTTTTTTGTAAATTCTAGAGCCGCATATCCCACTCGTCTAGCCTCATTTGTCTGACAATCTTGTAACAGTTAACACTAATCCCACTGCAAATATTTCTCGTGTAACTATTTTAGAGTATCAAAAGGACTCATTTTAATATACAGCTTACGTTTTCTACAAACGTACAAAAGTTTTGTTCTCAAAAACGCAACTTCATATCGCCCTATCTGTCCTCTCCTCGGTATGGGCAAGGTATTCGAATGGGTGGTTCTCCAAAGACATATTTTGTATATACGCAAGATGCTTGGTGAACCTTCTGGTTTGCCAGTGGACTCTAACTTAGATAAACTGCCCTCAGTGGACTCTAACTTACATAAACTGCATTCAGTGATTATTAATAACAGCCGTGATAATATTTACACATTCATTATTTCCATATACATACAAGGTGTCTTCGTTGTGGTGGGCTGACATATTAAGCAAACTAAAAGATATGGCCTACCTAAAATTTCTACAAACAGATAAAACCAAAATACAACTGACTATGTGACGACCATGAACAAGGGCTATCCACAGGTGTCTTGTCTTAGGACATTATTATGGAATATAGTAGCAAACTGTGTTTTCGTGCTATTTAAAAATGCCAAAAAAGGTACATGCAGATGGTTTTCTTCAAACTATAAAATGTGGCTCAAGTAGAGAATATGAAATCAGATCGCAACATGCAGTAAACTTGTTCACAAGCTGAGAAAAAGATCATAAGCTCATTCTATCGTCATCTAAAAGCCAAGGTATTCTCATTATTTGAGGTCAAAGACACACTGGTTACCTTTAGCAATCATTGATGAAAATAACACTAAAATTGTGAAGCATACGTAACACGTGGGTGTTTATATTAAAGGTCAACTTACCTGGCATGAACATATCAAGAAAATTAAACAACGATTACGCACGTTGCGTAATCATTCAACAGAAACACAGCAACCAAATGAGGAGTATCTTCTCAGAAGTTAAGATATGACATTAGAGAATATCTGAAAAATAGCCTTGCATGGAATTCTAAGCAGGATTCTCGTACCACAAAACGTATACGCTTGTATTTCAGATCTGCATAGCGACCTTTCCTCCCGAGCATCTGTCAGGGATACAGAATATCCCACTTAAGTTCGCTAAACGTCCTAGCTGGCCTTCCCTCCTCCATCTCGTTCTTCTAAGGGATAACTCCATACTCCAAACACTACGACTTCATACTGATATATCTCTGCGGGACAGAGAATTCATTGGGGTTGATTATGATCGCAGAAATCCAGCAGTGCTCTGCCAGCCTGCAGAATTCAATCTTGATATGAAACTACAAGCAACATCAATTTTTGGGTCATATGCATGCGCAGTATATACTTATGAAAAGGAGTCAAAGACACAGGCTGGGAATTTCATGTGTGTCAAGATACCAGGAGTGTATTTACTTGGGCACGAAGACTAAATTTTGTCAATACAATGTTTCAAGCTGAGCTTGCAGCAGTTAGAGCAGTAGCCGGTTAGAGCATTCTAGTTGAACATGAAACTAGAAAGCGTCAAGTCGTCACTTTGTACGGGGTTGAGAAATTAGGAACACCGTAGTACAGGAGATCCACAGAATGCTACTCCACTTACCGCCATATATCAAGCGAACACTCCAATGAGCCCTGCGCACACGCTGAAATACGCATCAATAATAAAGGCAGACTAAATTGTCATATTTCAAACCCTGAACAAATATACGCAGCTATTCTACATGCCATAGCGACCATAAAAGCGACCACTAGGGCCTTTTTAATTCAGCAGTGGTAAAGCTTCAGGAGATGCATGAACAACGTATTTCGTTTCGGCTTCCGAGATAATATGCAGGGCATATGTCGAGAGGCTGGAGGCTCTGACAATTACACATTACAAAAACAAATGTTCTTTATCTCTGCATTCCGTCAGCAGAAAGCAAACATGTACAAGCAAATAAACTGCTAAAAAGCACATGTACTCAGACGTATCCCAAAATGTCTATATAATAAGTCTTGGAAATATAAGTCTTGGAATGTCCAATCGACTTAATGATTAGAGATCACCTTCACGCAGCTAAGGACATTAGCAATCCAGGGTCGTCAATGTGAGTGGACTAAACCCCCCTCCCCCACATTGTCTGAGAAAAGAAATGAAAGAAATCCCACGAGCTTTAAAAATACATAATAATACGAACTTTAAAAATGCATAATACTCATATTTTTCTAGACGGTAGTATGTCATCACAATAGACATCTTATCAAGTTCTGTACAAATTTGCATCTTCAGGGTAAATTTCACCTCAACAAATTTCTAAAGTGTATTAGTATTATAATATCATATGCTAATATATTATTGTACTAGATATGTATTTACATAGTAACGTTCATATGTGTATACTTGTACTGATGGACCACTGTTTACCTTTTACAGCAAAATATGTGCTTACCTGATGAACAGTTTCATATCTTGTACACTATGTTCTTTGTATATGCGTAATAGTTTAATGCTATTCGTAAATTTTCAAATGAGTGCAAGAGTGTCTTTGTCAAAGTCTTACATTTCGAGAATCCAAAAACGATCGCTCTGAATTTTAAACCAAGGGTACAGCACCTGCACTGTGTCCTTTAGCTTAATATAATCAAAACAGAATGCTTTTAAGCCGCATGGCTGACTTCATTCTCTACTAGGGTCGGAAGAACGTGCGAATTTAGCTTTGCGACTTTAAAAAGTTTTAATGGATCGTAAAACGCTCATATATTAAATAATGTATGTGATAAAATACGTTTATAATAAATGAATAAAAATATTATTTAGGCTTAACAGAAGTTTGTATTTGACGCTCCTGAGACCATAGAACAGGTGAAAATAGTTTTCAGCTCCAGCGGTTGGTGGTCTCAGTTGTTTAATTGATTAAATTTTTTAGTCTTTAAAATTTGATAATTTTGATAATAAGCAGTGCAGCTGTAGAAAGGATTTTTCCACCTAAACGTTCGACCATAACCAAGCATCTAAACAGACTGTGTTTGGAACTCCTAGATTCCATACTTCGAATGCTTTTATTCTTAAATATCTCAATTTTTCACGCTGATTTACTATTTTTCTTCGCCAGGCTTTAGATTTGAATTTATTCAGAATACTTGATTCTCCTAAAGCCTTATATCATACATTTAAAATCGATAGAATTCTGTTTAAAATCTATCCGAGCACAAAGATACATTTTTGCCTACATTTAAACTTTATTTTGATATGTTCCTCTTAGAATTGCGTCTAGGCTTATCACGTTGAGAATATATCTCGCAGTCACCTAAAATCATTATAAATAATTCCATTCTTAATAATTAGCATAGAACAGGTTAAAAAAGGTCTTTGGTTAAAAAAATCCAAATCTTAAACTTCAGAATTATTTTATGCAAGCGCAACAGGAAGCGAAAAAGGCTTATACAAAATAACGGGATTTTCAGGTACAGCTGTACCTAAAGTAACAAGAAGAGAACAAAAAACTCAGATTTTTACTCTTTGTTTCAGACAACAAGAGAACTGGAAAGTATTTATTTACTGCCAGGCTTACAGATACTATTTCTCTTTGCAGTACAGTCTACGTGGCGCAAAGAGAAAAGATGTTGCAAATCTGCACAAGCTGAATCCAATAAATCTAGTGAAAACGTATGTGCAGTTGCGAGTTTTTCCAGGTTTTGATTTTCTCTTCAAACCGAAACAAAGTGCGATATAAAAACTAAACAGATAAATAAATAAAGCTTCGAAATTCGAAAGGTTTATTTTCGTTATTTTCAGTTGCAACCGTTTAGAAGTTCGCTTTACTTATAAATTACTTTAAATAAAAGCAAAATGTTATTAATTATAATTAAATAAAAGTAAAATATTATTAATTATAATTAGAAGTATTTTACTCCGCTACTCTAAATATATAACAGAAAAACTGCGTAATTGGCGTTAATTTTTTACACATTACACATTTAATTAACATATTTCCTCATCGTCCTAGAAAGAATATAACACACGTAAATGGTCTTTGTATAAATTTAAAATTCAAATTAAAGATGGTTCACTATTTAACAACTATTAACTATATTAACTGTACACATTTCTCTTTATCACAAGTTATAGTTAATTTAGATATTTTTATTAAATTTAAAATGGGGATTTTTGAAAATTTTTTGGCTTACGTTTTCAATGTACACTTTTATTAAAATCTGAGCTCCTAAAAACATACATATAAATTTACTGGGATAATACTGCATACTTTTATACAGGTAAAAACATTGTCAAAATTGTTGCCTGAAAGATAAATTTTCCTCGCATTCTTAGCTGTCCTAAATGTAGGACGACGGTAAAATCCTCTACTACCAAATCATCCCCATCAATTTGTAATGTGGAGATAAGGAATTTTTCTCTGTTACATTTCAAACATTGCTATCCTACAACTAACTCAGGCACTTTAGTCTAGCTGGCAGGTGAACATGACGTGACAGACAAGTATGTGAAATGTGGAGGAGACGGTTAAAAAAATGTTTCAAACACTGACTCATGAAGTCAGTTTGTGTTCTGAAATTCACCAAAATAGATTAAATGCACGCTTGAATTTTGCATTTTCTTTTGGAAAATTATTTTGATGTTAGTACTAGATTGCACAAATGTTTAACTGCGTAGGAAGCCTTGGACTTTTTGTGGACTTTAAATGACAGTGATTCAGTCGACATACACAATGCGTTAGTGATTTTGTCTAAGAATCTCAAAGAGCAACACGAAGGAGATTGATGATTCATCTATGAGAAAGATGGAAGAAATAACGACACCAAGATGAATTTCTTTGATTCTCTTGTGGAACTTGAAGATGTCGAGTGATTACGCTGAAACATTTTTACTGGGATGTTTTTACCAATATCAATTATACGTTGGATCAGGAAACAAAATTATTTTGAACAAATCGTTGAAAATATTGTTAAAAAATATTTCGATGTTTTCATTAACATTAACATTGATTTTTTTACCTCATGTGGAACCTTAAAATGACGAGCGATTGAGCTGCAATTTCTACTGTGTTTTTCCATCCAACACGATTGTTGGGTCAGGAAATAATAAACTTTGAAAAAAAAATATTTTTTTCCTTTTACGTTGCATTCAAGTCATCAGTTTAAGCTCCCAGGTTTTAGAAGCTAAACGAATTGCAATTTATTCAGATTACAGGCCATTCTAAATGAGCTCACCTGCCATAGACTTCTCCCATTGCAGTTATTAAGGACTGGGAAAAGCCCAACTGTTTAGAGATAATTCCTGTTATAAAGGCAATGGCATAAGACATTCGGCTGTACTGTCGAAACTTTCTGTACGGTCGACACTTTAAGTACTGTCGAAACTTTCTTACGAAAGCAAAGATGACTCTAATTAATGCAGAGGCTCCATAAAACTTCGGAAATGTAATCTCCTGCCTTTCTGTGGAATAATCTTACCCCTAGATTCGATACCTATATCTTTCGAAAGAAATAGATATGAACATTCAAAATAAAGATATGAACATTCGAAAATATTGGAAAACTCTATAAATGCCTTAAATTCTAAAGTAAATAAAGCTCGTAATGCATGTATTTTACGATCCGTCAAAGAAATAACGATTACACTGATTTTCAACCCAAACTGCTGGACCGATACTTCTGTAGCATTCGCCGACTGTAACCGAAACCCTCTGCATTTATCGTCCCATATCCAACAACGTTATCTGTAGTGCACATATGGAGCAATCGAATATACAGAGTGGGAAGGGAATAAAAGAGCACACACAAAAAATAAAATTTTTCGCGGGATTCGAATTCGCATCTTTACAGGTTAGCAATCAGCCTCGGCTATCCACCACTCTGCCATCCATAACCTCGTCATATTAAATGTTGTACATCTGATGCATATTTTACAAAACTCTGAAAATACGCTTTTTACATAGGGATCTCAAAGTATTTATATTTTATAATCCAAATTATTAAAATTTGAATTTAAATTATTTTGAATCTAAATATTGATTTCTCATTTGGGAAAAATAAACCTACACCATTAAATATTTCTTATTTTATTAGATTTTTGTTTTCAACGCCGCAAAAAGAAATTTGTCTATTTTAACTTCAATTAAAATATTTTTCTTATATTAAATTTATTCGAATATGCTAAACGTTATATGTTTCCCTGATTATTATAAATACTGCGGGCCACAGCAATCAAAGATTTCATTAGTATTCGTCAAGAACTTTAACAAGAACATGCAATGAAAACAGAAAAAAAATAAGAATTTAACTGGAAAGGAATTCAAAGATGCAACGTGCGCTTAATTTTTCTTCCTCGTTTTACTTTTTCAAAAGTTCCTAACGTGAAAGAACTTTACTCATGACAGAATAAGCATTAAAAAAAAGAAATGCTTTGCCAGTACCCTTTGCGACAAACCAAATGAGATTTGATTCGCAAAAGTGAAAACTGCCGGTAGTTCTTCTCCTTTCTTTTTATTTCGTTAACGAATGCCACGTCAGAGAGCAATTCATCATCCCTGATAAATCCGCCATTACGTGGTTCTGTATTTGTTCACTGGAGTAGAAGGGAGGGTCTGATTTTGGTTAAACGAGGAACTTTTGTCAAAGAAATGCTCCTTTGAAGAAGTCGGTTAAATGAAACAAGTCACGTTTTATTGCTTCTTGTACAGTGAAGTCATTATTTACATAGAAAAGATTGCTTTTAAGTTTACACGCTTGTTGTTAGGTTAAAGTGTAATAGATAAAATTTTAAAAAATATTTTTCATTAGTTTTAAAATGCTTTAAAATTACTTCAGCTTGATACCTTTAGTTGCATAGAAAAAATATCTGAGTTTATATATTCAAATTAGAGCCTTACTATGAGAAGTTGCACGTCATTGAAAATGACATCAGTGAAAGACTGGAGGAATATTTGTAATTTAATGAATAATTAAGAAGATGTTATTTTTTTAAGTTTCATGCGTTTCCTATACAAATACAGTGCTTCTTGGGATGAACTATTTGTCATAAATAGTACCTGTCCCATTCGAATTTTTTTTTTCTTTTATTGTTGCTTTGTGGAAAAATTTATGATTTATTTAAAAGTAGCCTTCTTTATAAACACTTAAAAGCT
The DNA here is from genome assembly GCA_000611955.2 of Stegodyphus mimosarum. Classification (NCBI taxonomy): domain Eukaryota; kingdom Metazoa; phylum Arthropoda; class Arachnida; order Araneae; family Eresidae; genus Stegodyphus; species Stegodyphus mimosarum. The sequence continues at coordinate 329,705 of KK117132.1, read as the reverse complement.
ATTATAAATATGTTGCAATGTCTCGAAATTGCCGCTTTTTTAATAATAAACATTTTTTATATTCTTGTGAACATTAGCATCGTGTTACATAATTGGATTAGGAAAAAACGCAAAAAAAGAGCTCTCTATCGAAAGAGACTTCCGTTCACTTTCTGTATTTTTAGATAAATGTGTCTCGATACATTAGGTTTATTCTGAAGAGGAAACGCGAAACATCACTATGCACTCGTCGGGATTCGAACTTTGTAAAGATTTTGCAGCTGTTAGTTGAACATACTATCATGCATGGAAAATATAAAAGAAGTATATATTATTCCGCATTAAAAGCCAATTGAAGAAAGAAGTGTGACAAATAGCCGTCCACAACATTTTAGCTTTGGAACCACTGCAGCGACATTAAGATTTTTGGACCCTAAAACGAACCATCCCCCCGAAAAAATGGTTAGCAAAGCCTTCCTTGGGGTTAGAATTATGAATGATCTAAGCACTAATGGGGAGCTCTACCACTTACATAACGAGAAAACGCTTTTGAAGGTGTGCTCTAATTCTTTATGAAGTAGCTACTAGTCGAACTATACCTGGAGAAACGAACAAAAAGGCCATATAGTCATTTCTTTTCACCGAGATGGGCAAACATTTGAAGCTACTAACACTTAATTATCTTATCTTCTACGCCCCTGGCTATCTGTTGTTGTGTCGCGAATTCTGTGTTTTTAATTTAAGTGTTTTTAATGATTTAAGTAATCAATTATTTAAGTATTTTATTTGTATTTGTATCTGATTTTTTTAAGTTTGAAATTGTGAAGAGCGTAATGAATATATATATTTGGAAAGTGTGTACTTAAATTTTTAGGCAATTATTTTTTTTTCCTTCAACGGTCAATTTTAACGCAGAGAGGGGAGCGTCTTCTAACGGAAGTAACATCTGTGGGAAATGCCTTTTAAGATTTTTTTAAGTTCGAAATTGTGAAGAGCGTAATGAATATATATATTTGGAAAGTGTGTACTTAAAATCATTAAGCAATTATTTTTTCCTTCAACGGTCAATTTTAACGCAGAGAGGGGAGCGTCTTCTAACGGAAGTAACATCTGTGGGAAATGCCTTTTAAGATGACAGTTGCAACATTGAGTAGTATATCGTTGTTCTCTTGTCTTTGTTCCAAAAGTGGGAAAGTGAATACTGTAGCCGGACCTCCCGCGTGATGTCGCCTTGTTTATGGCCTCGCTGGAAGTTGTAAATTGAATCCTTGAAAGGGCAGTTTTTTGTTGTTTCTTATATTTTTCGCTTGTTAGCAGAGGGGGTCGAATGTTTAGTTTCCAGTTTTTCGCAGGTGCTACTGTAGACAATGACTTAATTCTGATTCGTTTGGGGGTTTGAACTTGTCCTATTAAATTATATTGAAAAGTCTCGGATTGGCAAGAATTTAATTTTATGTGTAACTTTGGACCTATAATTGTGAGTGGGAGGAGAAACCGAGTTTTCCTCGGTTGTTGCGCGAATTTTGAAGTCAGAGTTTTTACCAGAGTCTTCGAGAGAGTTTTTGGAGTTGAATATTTAGCAGAGAGGGCCTTTGGCCTGCGGCCAGGCCTACCCGAGCTTGGGTGGCTTGCGCTAGCGTTCTGCGGACGAACTCGGCTTTTAGCTGAGGAGATTTGCGATGCTGCCGGTGGCTCGCGTTTGCGATGCGGCATGATGTGATTAATGGAGAATTTTATTCTAATTTGCGAGAAGTAGAACTCAGAGCGAACTCTTCCGAGTTTGAAGCGGGTTTTCCCGTAAAACAGAAATGTAAGGGCTCGTACCTAAATGAAGCTCTCTGTTCGTGAGATGGAAAAATATCAACGTTCTGTCCCCGGAGGTTTCTCCTTCACCTTTAATGTTTTAGAATTTTGATTGCCGGGCTTTTCATCTTTAAAGTTCTACAAGAGGTCATTTTTCGCGGACTTTTTAAATTTGATTACCTAAGATCCAGTTCAAGGCGGAATTCATCTGCAGCGGTTTCTCCTTCAACTTTAATGTTTTAGAATTTTGATTGCCGAGTTTTTCATCTTTGAAGTTCTACAAGAGGTCATTTTTCGTGGACTTTATTGTAGCTCATTACCAAGATCCAGTTCAACGGCGGAATTCCTCTGCAGCCTATAGCCCTTATCATGATGATCCCGAAAGTCAACTGTGAGTTTTTTTTTTCCATAAGATTATATTTTTAGTAGTTTAATTTAAACTGTTCTTGCTTAATCTGGGGAGAAAGAGGAAAATTTAGTTGAAAAATAAGAAAAATAAAGGGGGGAAGAAGAAGATTGTTTGTGTCTTGGTAGAATTTAAAGTTATTGTCAAAAATAAGAAATTTATGTAAATTGTAATTTCTATAGAAGTTGTTTTAAATGATTAATTTAACGTTCCGGTATTTCTAAGTAACCGTTATTGTGTTAAACAAAAAAAAATTTGTTATCTTGATAAATGACTCTCGGAGAAATTTAATGTGGAATGTTAATTGCATTTGTATGTAAGGGTAGTCTGGCCAGGTCTCCCATAAACGTATCCTAGATAATTAATAAATGAGTTTGATTATATGTTATTACTTGCATTTGTTTTTTTGTGTGTAGTCACTCCATTTGTTTGAGCCGGGAGGCTTTTAAGAAACATGGAGATTTTTTTTGCTTGGGGTTATTGAAAAATGTTCATGCATTTTAGGGTACTCACAACGAGCCCTGTTTTAGCAAATGTGTACTAACCACTTATTAATATTACTTTGAATGTCTTTTAAGATAGAATTTGAAATGACTTTTAGGTGCCAGGAAAGTTAAAACTAGTGCTTGATTTTAGTAGCGGAAGTGATTGATTGGTGTTTGAATACTTCTCTGGTGCTTATGAGGTTTTTGCTATTTAATGAATATGAATTATTCGTGAGTTTAATTTTAAAATGAGTGAATTATAGAAGTGCTTGGTTGAGATTTAGTATTTAGTATTATCGAGTTCCAGAGAAGATTTATTCCAGCTTCCTTTTCAGGTTAAGTTTATTCAGAAGAATTTGCTTTGCCTTGCTATGTGTGAATTAACTGCTTTAAGAAAAGTTATATTTAATATTATTATGAGTCTAGTCAGATCAACCAATTAGTTCCTTCCTCTATTTTCTAACCAGTTCATTTTAGTAAGTTTACATGTAAGTTTATTTTAAGTTTAGTTTGTCCGGCACCTAGAGAGAGTGAGTATGAGTTTAAAATTTAAAAAGGTTAAAAGTAAAAACCCCCTTAAGGTTTAAAGATTTCTCTCTATTTAACACTGTGAACAAGTTATAAACGTGAAACGAAGCGAGTAATTAGATTATTAATAAGATTTTAATTGAGAAATTAAGTAATCCACAATTGCCTTTTATAAATTTACTTCCATCGTAATACTTCTGTTTACCATACTGCTATCGAAAATTACCCTTATATGCATCCAAACTACTGAGTAATAAGATAAAAACTGTTAAATCAATGTGAATGATTTATTTGGAATGATATGAACCATAATTAAATTTAAACTGAGAAATATAGTATGCATGCATACTGCACAAAGCTGCGTTCTAATGCAGATAAAACTAAACTAATATGTGACAAACACATTTTTCTAAATATACGTTGATACAAAAAAAATATATGCACCTAGAAGAAACTGAACTACTGTCACGAAACGTAACATGTATGTAATGTATGAGGAGATAAAAAATGATTATAAATTCAGAGAAAAATATCATTTTATTAAGATGTTATGGCGTGAAAAAATTTACAAATCAATAAATAGTATAGCACCCTCTGGCAGCTATACAAGCCGAAATGCAATGTGGTGTCGAATCAAGTAGGTTATGTATGACACCCTGCGGAAGATCATGTTATAATCTCTGAAACTGAGCAGTTAATTCACCAACATTCCGTGACGACTATGGTTACAAACATGTCCCAAACGTGATCTACTGAGAGATGTCTGGTGACCTGGTAGGACACGGAAATCCTTATATCCTTGAAGGCATTACTAGGTGACTCACTCAGTATGGGGACGAGCGTTTTCTTGCTATTAAACAGCCTCTGGATGACTTGATAGCATAGGCAGTACAATCGGTGTTAAAATTCCTCCACGTAACTGCAAGCCATTATAGTGCATTGCAGGGCGAATAAAGGTGATCGTATGTCCCAACAAATCGCTCCCCACATTGTCACACCTTGTGTAATCGCCATATTCCGCTCTACAAAAAACTCCGAATCGGACCGCTGGCCTGGCCGCCTCCACACGTGTGTGCGTTGAGACTGAATCGGGATTCATCGCTAAAGATACGTGCCTCTAAGTCAGTCACACTCCAACTTCCCCGAGTTTGGCAAAAATACAATCGACACTACCTGTGATATGGGCTCATTGGTAGGCTTCTTAATGGGCGTCGGCCTTTCGCATCCGAATGGTTTTTCTTAACACCACCAGATGCCTGAAATGTGCTAAATGGCGTCGAATCGATGTCGTTGGTGGCCGTTGTTATGATCGCGGGATCGTCGCGCTCATTTGTAGTCCTGGGACGCTCTGAACCTTTGCGACGGTACTCTACCCCTTCCGTGATCCATAGTCACCAACACCGAACAAGTAACATAATGCTCGGACTCAGGTAGCGGTCAATACGCCAGTTCGACCAACCTTCTTCTCTTAGACCTACTATATGCTCCTTCTGAAGGACCGAAACTGTTCGTACTACTGCTAGTTATGCATCAGAGGCATCTCTAGTCGCAATACTGTCCAACCAAGTATCCAACCAAGCCTCGAAATGGAACGTCGCCGCTGGCCTCCGCATTTTCAGCAGTTAAGCCTAATTTCAGAAAACCAAAATCATATAAAATCCGCATTTTAATATAACGACTTAATTTTTTTAAGTTATATATTTAATATATGAAGCAGTATACATGTACGTAGCATGTATACATGTACGTAGCATATTCGAAAACTAAGTACCGTTTCATTCTAGCGCCGTCCCGCGCATGCGCACTAGTCTTTCTTGTTCACTGACTTTCAATTGTCGCCATTTTGGTGGCTCTATGTTGTGTTTTCAGTTTGCTGTGCACATTCAAAATGTTTAAGACAATTAGTTCTCCCGCTGACAGTGAGATTCATGCGGTGATTAAATTTTTGAACGCGAGGAATGTTACACCGGCTGAAATTTATCGTCAAGTGACAGAGTTTACGGTGAATACGCGATAAGCGATGGAATGGTGAGAAAGTGGGTAAGAATGTTTAATGCAGGTCGAACAAATGTCCACGCCGAGGCTCGGAGTGGTCGGCCTTTTGTTGTCACTGATGATTTGGTACGGAAAGTTGATGAAGCAATTCATGCGAACAGACGCTTCACAATGACAACTCTTTCAGAGGCATTTCCACAAATTTCACGTACTGTTTTGTTCGAAATTGTGTCTGACCGCTTGAATTATCACAAACTGTGTTCCCGATGGGTTCCAAAAATGCTCACTGATGTTCACAAAACAAAGCGACTTGGTAGTGCCCTGACATTTCTCACGCGGTACAGTGATGAGGGAGAAAACTTTTAAACCAAATTGTGACAGGTGATGAAAGTTGGGTGTGCCATTTCACACCAGAATCGAAACAACAATCGATGGAGTGGATACACACTCATTTTCCGAAAAACCAAAAGTTCAAAGTGACAATGTCATCACAAAAAATCATGTGCACTGTCTTCTGGGATAGGAAAGGCGTTTTGCTTACTGAATTTCTTCCCAGAGGTGAAACCATTAATGTGGCACGATATTGTGAGACTTTAACAAAACTAAGGCGTGCCATTCAAAACAAACAAAGAGGAATGCTCAATAAAGGAATTGTGTTGCTCCATGACAATGCTCGGCCCCATACTGCTGGTGTCACTCAATCGTTAATTCGAAAGTTTCATTGGGAGCAGTACTATCATCCGCCGTACAGCCCGGATTTGGCGCCGTCCGACTATCACTTGTTCCTGCACATGAAGCGCGAGCTTGGTGGCAAGCCCTTTGGATCTGACGATGACACGAAAAATGCTGTGGAGTCGTGGTTATCGAAACTGGCGGGAAGTTTCTTTGTCGATAGTATACAAAAACTGGTCACCCGCTATGACAAGTGTTTGATCATTGGCGTAAACTATGTTGAAAAATAGCTTAAGACATGTATTTTCATGTAAAAATAAAATTGGATTCGAAAAAATCGTTTTACTATTTTTTTTTCAAAACGGTACTTAGTTTCTGAATGCATATATCATAGAATATATAAATAAATAGAAATGAATGAAACACGGGAAATACTAAAGTTATAACAATACACATAAAAATAAATACTATACATATGAAAACAAAATTACAAATAAGAAATTTAAAAGAAAATAACCAATAATTAAATGTAGGTAATTAAATTCCAATTTAAAAGTTCTGCTTTTTGTGCAATAATCCAAAACAAGGATCGACACACAGGGCAAGGACGGCTTTTTTCTGAGAATTGCCGAGCGAAGACGCTTCACGCATCTGGAAATGTGATGTCTTCTGTAATAATACTCTAATATTAATTTTAATTTACTAAGAAAGCCTTCCTTTACCAAGTACGGCAGTAACAATTACTTAAATAGTGTTATACAGAATATCAGCATGTTCGACCATGAACGATAAGATACAGGTATGCGACGAACCATTGGACTTGTAATCCTCAAGTTGTAGAATATTAGTGATCGAAAGAATACACGATACATCTCTAACATGCATTAATAAGCGCAGATTTTGAACATTATTTCCACTGTCGAAAGAGTAGTGATCCAAAATTACAACATAGAATAACGTTCGTCAAATTCTCAAGTCAAAATAGCAAGAAATCGCCAGCATTCTGTGCATCAAACTCTAGAAGGCAAATAACATGGGACATCTTGACGACAGAATGTCTCAAATCTCACGTATAACTACGTTCGCCAATGTATGGTTGGTTCCAAAGAAAGTGGGTGCTCATAGCACTGGCAGCAGTCTCCAAATTTCCAATAACCTTTTTACTAGTATTTTCGACAGGAAATAATGAAAAATGAGGAGACAAAATAAATAAAAAAATATACTAATTATTCGTGGAAAACAAGTGCATAATTCCTGTGTTCGGCTAATTTGTTTCACAAATGATGATCAGAAATGCATTCCTAATTCGCACTTACCAATTCCTGGTATTACTCCAAATATACTGTCTATGGTAAAGATCTACTGAGAGATGAGTTCTGACATTCAGAATAGTTTTCCGTATACGTACGGGGCACTATTCGATGTGGTCCGGGCTCAGGACGTTAGGGTTTAGATGCCAACACGTTAGAAGATTCTAGAAAATGGTGTTTCTGGACAGTGATATAACTTTTGTGTAATTCAATAGCAAGTTTCTTGGCGACAGTTTTATGTTGAGAGCATACGAATATTGATAGAAGAAATGCCGGCGATGTTTTCTAAGCTTTTCTGATCTTAAGAAAAAATTTGAATATTGTTCGGAGAACAGCCTTGACGCCAAAAAGGGAGAAACAGCTTATTGTGGTATGGCAGGCAATGGTTGTTATTCGATGACGTACATCCTCTAGGCAGACAGCCGTAATACTTTTTCCTTGCTAAGGTATTATCTGTAGTATTTATTATTAGTATTTATTATTGTAGTATAGTAATTAAAGGGAGAAACAGCTTATTGTGGTATGGTAGGCAATGGTTGTCATTCGATGATGTACTTCCTCTAGGTAGACAGCCGTAATACTTTTCTCTTGCTAAGGGATTATTTGTAGTATTACTTATTAGCTATAGTATTTATTATTAGTATTTATAACTGTAGTATTTATTATTGTAGTATTTATTCTGTAGTATTTGATTATCTGTAATATTTACTTCCGTTGTCATGATTAAATGTAGCCCATACCCTTAAAGAAGCCAAGTTGGGGCAACCAAGACTATTCTCCGAACAATATCCAAAAAATTAACTAAAACATCCTATTTGATCAATAAGTATTGAATCAAGAAATGGCAAAAAATATCCAAAACTAATGCTTTGATTACTCTTTTGTCCTATAATTTTACTTTTACTAAAATAAAATAACCCTAAGCAGTCAAAAAAGGAAAAAAATCCGAGCAGCAGAATAAAACTGTAACTTTCCAATTAGTGAGTAGGACTATGTAGATGGATATATTGGAATCAAATCATGTAAACAACTGATAAACAAATTAACAAAATTAAAATATGCATAACATTAGCATCATGATAATGACATAAACCTAAAAGATACAAAAGTGAAACTCAAGTAATATAGCAATGTGTACTCGCGCTATAAAAGGAAGTAATTAGAACTGCATGTACACTGCGAGAAAAAAAAGGGACTGTTCCATATCTCCCGTTCTACTGGCCCGATGACGAAATTCAATTTGCGTTTACCATGTTTCAAAAGCGCGACTAGGACATATATTAGATTTGCATATAGCTTTCTTGTAATATAGGTATTTTGACACAAAATTGTACGTTTCTAAAATAACACAACATTTTTTTTTTCATATTTCAATTCTACGACTCAAATTATGCCTAAATATTATTTTTTTTTAAATTTGGTGGGAAATTTAAGGAGAAATTCCAAAATTTAACTTGGCGATTTTTTTTAGTTTGAGACAAGAATAATTCACTTGGCCAACTTCTTAATAAGTGGCAACCTATTTTCCTTCCCTTCTATTGTGCAGGGGATGGAAAAACGTCACATCGTTCTATTTTCAAGTAATTTTTACAAAGTGCGTAAACCACATTTTCGCTATGATCGCTTTCAACAAATATGCCAAATTTCAAAACGCGCCAATATACAAAATCACGTATATCTTCGGAAATTTTGAAAAGCTTTAATTTTTTGCAGGTAAATTAAAAAGCTCTAATTTTTTGCAGGTATGCTTAGAAATACATCTACTTTAAGATGATTGTGAAAATTTTATAGGTTATAATTCAAAATTGTTTTCGAAAAATTTTATAAAACTGCAAATTTTAAAAGTAAATCATAAAAAATGTGTGAATTTTATTTGGACTGAAATTAAATTTTGAGCTGTGAAAGAAGGAATCAAGTAAATTTAATAAAGAAAAAGATATTAATAAATACATACCAAATTAAATTAATATTGAGGAACAAAAGATTTGAGATCTAATTTTTAAAAACACTACTCGTGCGATTTTTACAAAATTGGCAGTTCGGCATAATTTGAGTCGTAGAATCGAAATACGAAATAAAATTAGCACGTGATTTCAGAAAAAGTTCTGTTTTGTGTCAAAATACCTATATTTTAACAATGCTATGTATAAATCTAATACATATCCTAAGTTACGCTTTCGAGACATGAAAAACGCAATTTGAATTTCGTCAATCGACCCAGTAGAACGGAAGATATAGAACTGTCCCAATTTTTTTTCGCAGTGTACATTGGAATTTGATACATCAATCTGCTGACATGAGTAAAACCAATGACCATAGAGCAGCACAGTGTCGCTGTCAAAAGTTTTGACAGAACATCTATCGTATATATAGATTCATCATAATATACTTTTAAAATATTTCCATGTAGTTAAAATACCTGGCACAAAACCGTTAACCTTCCCGAGTGAAGTGTTTCAACAAGTCTGTACTAAAGAGAGTCTGGACACAAAAGATATACAACAGAAAACACATGCTGATACTTTAATGAACGCCGTGTAAATGACTTATATCTAATTTTATGATATATATTTATATCTATTATATGTATATGTATATCGTGCCTTACATGTGGAAAATGTTTCATAATATTCAACAAAGCGCTCAAGGGAAATATCCCATATTGAGAAATAGGCAATCTAACTTTTTCTACATGTTTAACAAATAGCAAGGATATCACTGGCACGGTCAGCTAGTTTTTCGGCTGATGTTAAATTTTTTAATAGGTATATAGGCCTTAATTCACACAGAACTTTACAATCTAATAACAATTGTTTTTTACAGTCATCAAATAATTACTCGACGGAAAAATAAAGCATAAAGACTCGAATATTAATCTTAATAATAAATCTACTGTCTCCGATAAGAGAATGGATTCTTAACTCATATTAATGTTGAAATACACTCCTAAAATTTGAAACATATCAAGAAAAACTAAAGCTGTTAGCTAATTCAAAGTTTTTTTTTAATATTCTTTAAAAGAAAAACCTAAATACAAACAAATGAGCGAGTCTGTCAGTCAGTTGCTAAGTCATCTAAGCATGTTTACTAATATAAGTGGAACCTAAATTTTCAATTCTAAACTTGATGGACGTTACAGAATGAATGCATATCAAAATGGAAACAGGGTGTTAAGTAATCATCAAGTAGAAGAAATTTTGTTTTTCTTTTTACGTGTTGGCTATCAGTTATCAAATAGCTAAAATTAGAACTTGGAATAAAACCCGTATGTCGTCTAGAATACTATTAACGTAAGTGATGAGATATATAAGAATAGTAGTTTAAATCTGTACAAAAAAGATGCTGAGTATACATATAATATGAATACATAATTAGATATAATACTTAATTAGATATCTATAAATATTATGCTGAATGCATAATTGAAATATACATAAATATTACTTTAAATATTTATTTAAATATTTGTTTTTTTTTTCGAACATCAAGCGTTATTTTTCTCTACTGCTTGCATGATCTCATATATACATTTTCAACTTTCTTTTATCCCCATCAAAAGTTCGACATTCCTAATTTGTTAAATTTCCATAGACAGAAAGTATATTAAAACAACTATCCTCCCTCTGGGATTTTAACTGCAGATTTTCTGTTTGCCAGCAGGACGTGCTCACAGTTATACCATAAGACTACGCATGAGGAAATTCAAAAGTCCTCTAAACCTTTAAATTCTTTTCCCCTTAAATGATGACTGTAAGAAAATTCCAGACCACTGACGTGATCTTGGAGGTTACATGCTATGTTTAGTTCAACCAATGTTATCTGTTATGAGATATTATTAGTTCAGGGCTAGTTTACTGTATCTTAGGTTTCTGGAAGAAGGGAACATTTTACATTAACAGCGCCTTTGCCTAGATTCGAACAATAAGTTTTCCACTTTCTGGGTAGTCGTAATGACTACTTAGCGCACGAGAAAACACATAAAGGTATACAATAATTCTTTAAAATCTAACTGTTTTTTAAGTGTTTGATGCTCCCTAAAATCACTACTTGTTGAAAACTTTTAAAATCACTAGTGCTTTGACTTTTTGCATTTTTCTTCACATTCCTTTAGAATATCCTGTTTGGCATGTAGTTTAATGGAATATTTAGAAGTCCCTCTTTTATAGGGCGATTCATATTTCTTTCATAATTGACTCATTTCTGATACAAGATTGCTTGATACGTCCGAAATCTAGACATTTTTGGTGCTTTTTTTTGTCACGTTATCTCAAAACAAGAGTTTTTTTTCCTGTGAAAACGTTATAACGGAAAGAAACTTTAATATGAAGAACTTACATATGCGAAACAACCTCCCACATCTGTATCAGAGAAACATCAGTTAATGTAATCATGGCTTAGTGGAAATAACATAAGATATATGTTTTTTTTAAACTGACATTACTCAGAAGCATCTACAGCTCGATCTATCAGTTGAGGTATCATAAAATATGGTAGGTGTACTAATGATGACATAGAAAAAGAGATCCCGTGAAAAAAAAATATTTCCGAATAATGCTAACAGGGTAAAATGTGAAGCTGTTCTACTCTGCACGACTCAAAATCTGCATGAAAAACAGCTAAAACTTTGAAATGAGGGGTTAAGTATACGACAACAGCATCAGTAATTCGGTTTTTAAAAACAAGGGAAACATTCTAAGGTATTCCAAATGTTAGTTAGATTCAATGGGCATGTCACTTTAACCTCAAGCGGAAGTTACTTGTTGTTTTATGTTCATCAATCAGTCGCAACCTCCGCTCTTCATTAGTTTAGAAGTGATAACAACCTATGTTAAAGGCACTGTATCAATTAATGCATAGAAAGGCATTATTCAGTAGTTCGACAAAAAAAAACAGGATCCTTAATAGTTCGGTTTGGTAAAGGGTGGAAATCAGTGTCAAACCAGATAATTACTGATGTGAATCTCATATGAAATTTCTTGCCGGGATGAAGGTCGATGACACTTGTCCGTAGGGAATTCTTTGAAGAGGTAAAGACCCTTTTCATCTAAATGGGACGATTGATACACAGACTTCTCGAATTTAGGCATTCGAAGAATTCCAGGTAGTTCACAAAATCCCATTGCATTCACGAAACGTCACTACGTGGTGTGGCTTCACACCACATTTCATCAGTGGGCTAATCATTTTTGAGAACTTTAACAGGATTACACAACCGTAAGGTTACCAAAGGTGTCATTGTATACTGAGCAATTTTGTCATTCCACAACTTTAGCAGAGGCATTTGATGTATCAGGTAACTTTTATGAAAGCTAGACTCCACTGCCCATTCTTCTATCGGTACAGCGTCTATTGCACAATCAGTTTGCGAACGAAAGGATCACAAGCCGCTTTGTTTCACTTGAATGGCCTCCTCTCTCTTCGGATCTAACCCTAAGGACTTTTTGTGACGTTATTCGAAGATTAAAGTCTGTCTTAGTAGGGTATTGACTTTGATGTCCTTACGCGACGACATATCGTGGGCTATGCTGAGCATTCCTGGTGACGTTCGGCATTCGGGCATGTTGGATGCAGGGTATTATGTGTGATCCAAAAGAAGAATGGTCGCACTGTAAAAGGTCTACGTTCTCCCCGATGAAGTGCTTTTATTGAACGAAGTGTTGTAGCACAATGAAATATCATCTCTGTAGCCCTCGGGGGCATTTAATTTCCTAAATTATCGCGGCGTTGTACTGAAATTTCTTAGTTCTCAGCTTAAGACTAAAACAGTGCCACATATCACCGTGTAGAAACTTTCGGAGCTATGTTTTCACGGAATCGTTTTTACCGTGTCATCGTGAGTTCCCTTACCAAATTTGGTCGCATTCCATCTGATAGAACGTAATAGTATAGTGTCAGTTGAAAAAACAAAAACACTTTGCGCTTTAACCCAAAACTAATCTAGAAAACCACAAAAGAAACAAAAATGGGATGTGTATGATATCATATTTTATTATTGACCAGAATTGTTGGCTGCAAATTACAAATTCAGTTTTGCTGTTGCCAAAATCATCGAAATCGCTGGTGAATTAGACCTGCTCCAGTCTTTCCATATCCATAAAAGGCTTAAGTGACTTTATTTCCAGCCCGTTTTCCTCGACCGTGTAGAGACACTGAGCATTTCATTTCAATTTTAATCCCTAGATTGCTTCACTTGCTTTTTTTTTGTTTATTTTTTATTGTTTCGTTATTTTTCTTTTCATATTAATTATTATTTTATACAATATATAATTAAATATTCATGTTATTATTCTTTAAAATTCTTTATCCTCTCCTTCTTTTAGTGGTAGGTCTTTCACTTAATTGCAATTGAAGAATGCGAAAGTGTCCAAACTGAAAGTACTTCTAATTGAAAGTGAAGTAAAAGTTCTTCTATCAAAATAAAATCTACTCAAATCTGGTTTTCTTAAAAGTCAGTTACTAAATTTCTCTTTTACTCTGAATATGCTTTGAACTTTAACTACCAAAAAAAAGTATTTTGAGGTAGTAGACTGAAACCACTACTGTTCGGTTTATAATCATATTCAGATTTAAAAACTATTCTACTAAATAGAACTTTGTAAACTATACTACTAATTAGAACTTTGTAAATAACCCTTCTTCTACACCGTTTTGTTCTCCTTTGAACATTCTATTTAAAATAGCTTTCGATCTAACTTGCAAATGCATTGATTGTATTCGAAAGACCTTCTTCCTCAACAGAGGAAAATTAGCCGTTGAGTTGAGAGCTTCTCTCAAAAATACTGTTCTCTCGATATCTCTGAAAAACTAATTCAACTAAAAATATAGATTTCCTAAAATCAATAGTAAAAAATCTGAGTTTTTTCCGATTTCCTTCTTATCACTGCTGAGGAAAAGAGAAATTATTTTCCAATGAAATGTTCCCATTAAACTTCCAGAAGATTTATGTGATTCATCAAGGTGTCTTATGATTATGATTTTTTTTCCTCAAACTGATGTGTGGCAAGAAACTGTTTTCAGGTATCGCTGGCATTAACAAGTTTCTTGAAGTGATTCTTCAGGTGAATTATTAATTCATTGTCAAAAAAAAGAGAACTTTGAGATGTATTTATATCGAACAGTAATTCAGTTGTAAAGTTAATTTTCCATTCTTTCGTTATTGCTTGTGTTAAAGGGGCAATAATTCTGAATGTTAGAATAATAACTGTGTTAAATACTAAAATATATATATCATTATTAATTTAAATAAAATTATTATTCTAAATATTGTTATTACTTTAAATATAATTATTAATCTTAATACTATTATCAGCTTGAAATTTAATTTTCATTATCATTCGCTGATGGCATACAATTAATTTATATGCTATTTATTTAATTATAAGTAGGCTTTAAAATTATTTAAATTACTTTAATGGAAAATAAAGTACTTCTAATCTATATAATGTACTTTAGGAAGCAAACTAACTCGCATTTTCAGGAAAATAAGGCTTTCATTAATTTTAACGAAATGTTCTATCAATGTTTAAAAAATAATTTTTTTAATCTTAAATTATTTTTTGGTTTTATTTAATTTTATTTTTATAATTTATTGGAATTGGAAGGCATTTTATGCATCATTCTGATATTTTATCTGCCTTAAATCCAAAGAACAAAAGGAAATAAATGTTAACAAAAAACAATTATGCTCTTACTTATTTTTAAAGTATAAAATTAAGATTGTGGCAAGATTATTTAAAATGATTTTAAAAGGTAAATACAGTAATGTAGTTAAGTTATGCAATGAGATGCATCACCAAAAAGAACGTAAATAGGATTCACGGAAGACGGAATCAACTTTGGGTATAAATTTGTACGTATATTTTTTAAATAAGACCGATGTTTAAGAAAAGTACATTTTTAGAATAACAGTATTTAGTAAAGAACAGCGTTTTATTACTATCAGTACAAAATAGTGCTGAAATCAGTGTGCTATAAATAGAGTTATTCCGACAACGATTGTTTCAAAAAATTTCACGAACTCGTCTTGTATTTCAGTGACGTTTTTATGACATAATTTTTACTACTCTAATCTAGCAAAATTTTTAATCTTTTCCCAAAATAAACTTATACTGTTTGTCAAGCTTCCACTGGTTACAAGCTTTTCATGGCAATTTTGGGTCTGAGGTGTGGACGTTTCCGATAGTCCTGTGCTCTCACATCCATGCATGCTCAGCAATTGTGAGCTCTTTGCTATCTGAGTCTAACAGTCTTCTGAAGTCATCACAGTCAATTTCCAAATCTATTTGCTATTGACAAAAGCAAAATGGCAATTTATTTTATTACATAAGTGATTTGATCAATTTCTGGTTTTGATTTCTTCTCGCTTTTAAAAAAGACTGAACAAACAAAATTTAAAAAAATACTGCCCAACTTCGAATTTGCGTAAATTGAGATATTACTGCGTGTTAAAACCAAACATTTAGATTGATAAATTTCGATGAATCAACGACTTGGCGTAAACTGACAGACCAGGAACATAATGGTTAAAAATATAAGACCTGGAGTATATATTCTTAATAAAACTATAGAATGTTATTTGTATAGAAGAAACCGAAGTCCAAGTAGATTTTCGTTCGGAAGAAAATGGAGAGGAAGCAAATGCTGACGCATACCAGTCTGATTTTATACTTATAAATATAACATTAATTTATATAAGCAATTATGTCAGAAGTAAAGGACTTATTTATTTAAAGCTGCTTTCTTAAAATGTGAGATTATAATTAAATTTAAGGACTTATTTATTTTTTACCCTAGACTTGTAGTTGCAATCACAAAATCTCACAAAACAACGTTAGGGAAATTTGTTAGTGCAGCTTCTGCACAGGGGGCTTAGAAGACGTTGTCAATAATAAAACGTAACATTTAATACATTACTTAAGAGCTAAAATGTGAGTTAATTAAATGTTCATTATAATTCCACATGCTAATCTCATAAAACATCTCATTTTTAAGCAGAGTTTAAATTGCGCCGAAGCTCATCAGAGCTCGGCTCCGGTACTTCTTAGTTTTGGGGACAAATTCTTATTCTAGCCGGAGCGCACTGGAGCCCTAAATAAGAAGGTTCCGGCACTTCTGAACAACAATTTCAGTAGATAATATCTTTAATTATTTAAATAGATAATAATAAATTAATTAAATAATAATTAATAATTAAGCAATAATTAGTAAATACTAATATCAATTAGATAATTATTAATTAATTTGATAGTCATCAAATATTTAATTTTAAAATTACTAATGTTTTCAATATTCATTTTATTTATTTATTTACTCTTGTTTCTCTTTCGTAATGGTCTTCCGTAGGGCTTCGGCACATCTACTTTTAGAAATTAAGCCCTGTCTTTAAGTGTAAAATTCATGAAGATTAAGGAATATTTTTAAGCCTCTTTCTAGCACTTATCATGAAGCATTTTAGAATAATTATGAGCACAGATTTGAGAACAAAAATACGGAAAGGTGGTTTTCCGTTTGGCGTTTAATGGCTTCGTATTGCACAAGTCAACGTTACTTAAGAACTTTGCAGCTTATTCCACTAATTAGTTTATTACAAGAACGTCACCGAACTTTGAAATTAAATGTACTGAAAAGTTTGTGTTTTATTTATAGAACCTTAATGAACATTTTATTAACTGGACCTTTTTGCTCTAAAACATCTCAGAGAGTTATGCGTTTAAATTAATTAAAGTACAATGAAACTTTTACTGAACGAAATTTATTCCCTACTAGGGTAAGAAGAAAAGGTAAAACGCATAACGACTATGTGAAAGATAAATTTTTAATTTACAAAAAACGCGTAGCCACAGTTGTAAAATAGTTACCATACAAAGCATTACTTACAGAAACCCGTTATTAATATATTATGTGTTGTAAGAATTTATGCAAACTAAGCCAGTCTTCTTATTAGTTTACTTGTATTTACACTTCTACATTCGCCAGCTTCCAAATAAATAAAGGTAGTATAAATTAGAGCATAAATAGAGTATAAATTAGTTGCAGTATAAATTAACGCAATTTTCTTGAATTTAAAGAAATAGCTTTTGACAGTATAGGATGATCGGTACTCTGATAAGCTTTACTTTACTTTACTGGTTGAACATTATTTATCGGCTTTAGCTTTCGCCATCTGCTATTGCTTCGCAAACACTTAGGTCTGAGATTAAGACTTAATTCGGATGCTGAATTTATATTTTCAGATTCACTTATATTCGAACTGAATTAGACATGTTCTGTAATACCCAGAGATAATGGACATTTATTTCTGTTCTGAAATACCCACACGTAGTGGGTTACTTCTGTTATATACTATTTAAGTTTGGGATAAATCTTCAGATTGCGTCCCTGATGTTTTATAGCTTCACTTTGAGTTGTCAGACCTGATGTTTGAACACAGCCGGGACAACAAGTTATCTGAGTATTCTTGCGCTTTTACTCATTCGGCAGTTTAATATCTGGTAGAACTGTATAGTGTATGATCAATCTTTTCAGCTTGGAACGATTCTCTCTCTGTATCTCCGAATGAGACCTTCCGGTGGAAAAATAGGACTAGGCATATTTCACATTTAAATTTTTCATTGTACAAAGAATAAATTTAATATAATAGTTTATTTTAACTATTTAGTACTAATAGTAAATATGGTGACAGTAAAAGCAATATGAAATAAATCTAAAAAAACATTTAATAAAAACTGACTTTGTTTACTGTGCACCATAAAGTTAATTCTCGCTTCTCTTACTAAATTTTTCGTACCAACAAAACCATATTGTTAATAACTTGATCCCCATATTCTTTACACAACATTTCAAATGCCTCTTTTTTTTAGCTGTTTTTCAGTGAACGTTTAGTGCTGTTATTTCCTCAGCTTTCGAAGTCATATCAACAAGCGTTCATTAGGCCAGAAAAAACGACTAATTGACAAAAGATGTCTTCGGAAGGAGAAGCTGACATGTCACAGCAGTAAACATCAGCAATTACCTTTTGTACATTTGCTAGAATTTTTTTGAAAAGTTAATTCTTAACTTTGGAAATACAATAAGTTTTTTACCTTCCAAATTCTGAAATTAAATCTAGAAAAACTAATATTAAATCCAGCTGAATTGAAGACTTGTTAAAGATATCCAACAATTATAATATATCTTCTCTTAATACACAGAACTATATTTTTGAGTTAGATGGTTTAATTTGATTATTAATTATTGTTAAATTTAGAACGAAAGCCCTCAGAAAATCGAACCCGTCTTAAAATTATTCCAATTTATGAAAAAATATGCTTCCATACAGACGTTTAAAATTTTCAAAATTTAATTTACTTTATGAAGTTCAACAATTAAAAAAACTTCAAATTATCGTACTCTTGTGATTAGTTATATCTGTCTAAAATAAATTAAGTATCGATTTATTGGATGCAAAAGACACGACACTGCAGCACGCAGATAAACCCCCTTGGCTATGCCTTAACTTTAGTAAATCGATTCCTATTTATTGTGGATTAAGGAAGGAATTGTTTTCCCAAACTAAACTTCAGAACTTCGGAGTTTGTTTTCATTATTTTTTAATTGAAAGGAGGAGAAAGTAGATTGATATATTATAGCTTATAAAACTTGGTCATTCTTATACCTTTGGGAAGGAATTTTAACTGTTGGTGAATATAAACAAAATTATCAATGAGCTGGATACTAATTCTGTTGCACCATAAATAGATTTAGCTTACTCTAAGCCTTAGTTTACTGTATATTAGCCGCCTAAAGTAGTTATTATCAAAGAGAAAACTACATATTATTATTTAATAAATCCAGCTAATGTTATCAATCCGCAGCGAATATAAGTGTCCAGCTAATAATTGATAATAATTGAAATAAATACATATTTAATGCTTTTAGTTAGCTTGTTTATTGTTGCTACAGATGTATTTAAAGATTTTGCAATTGATGTCTTTATCGACACCGTAGTCATGTTACCAACAATTTAACTGTAGAAACATTAGAAACAGTAAGTATCTTTTTCGAATATTTGTTTGGAGTCTTCGCTCCATGTAGAAGTACTTATTGATGAATTTTCCCTTTCCGATTGCTGGTTTTCTCTTTCCAATTTGTGTTACTTATCTTTGCGTTTAGAAATTTTAATACCATGCATTTCTCAACGTTTTTGAATTATGGAGTAGGAATATTTCTCTTTGGGAAACGAAAAGCATATCCTTCACTCTACATCTTATTAACATATGATATTTGGAAAGAAGAATAAATTTTAAAGTAGCAGACAACATTTTTCATTTCAGATATTAAGCTGTAGTTGGAAATGTTTTTTCCAAAACATTTTTTTTAATTCTTCATAGAAATCGTTCTAAAATTGTGTCAACACCCTATGTAGCATTATGCGAAGACAAACGTATAATATAGAGAAACTTAGGGTATGCTCAGTACCGCTGTATATGCTTCCCAAAATACTGATCACTCTCAAAGGTACCGTGTAGTTTCGCCATATGGGAATTATTTGCCATGTAGTTTCAAGTTAAATCTTTAACATCGGTATTTAGTGTGCATTTGGTACGCAGAGTGAATCCAGTTTCTTTAAAGATTTTTTATTATGCGAATGTGATTAAAAAAATTAAATACGTTAGATTACTGAATATGCAGAAAGAATGTTCGAAAATATATTTTTGCATTTCTTTGAGTGCACGGAACATCTGAGGCATAACCGCACATAATTTAGAAAATTCTGTTTTTTCATTTTTGTTAAATTTAGGTATTTCCAAAAATTACTATTAATACATTGTTACTAGAAATTCAGTTTAGTTACTAGAAACTTTGAACGAAAAAACAAACTTAACGTCAACAACAAAAGTAAAGAGCTTTGGTACTTTTCCTGGTGCGAGAGCTCGTAATTTAACTCAGAATTACTAATCGCGAAAAGGGGTAACTTTTGTTTCATAGCATTTAGTCAAAAACAATTAGTAGACACCGTTCTTAGTCGCAGCTGTTAGCTGACTTATTGATTTAGCAGACAGGACGTTTAGTCAATACATGGATTCAGCCTACATCACGTTAGTCGACAGAACGTTCACATAGGCACATTTAGCTTGCAGCACATTTAGCCTACAAATTTTGTTGACAACACATATATTTTGTTCATAGTATGCAAAACTGTATTTTAATAGGAAATTTACACTCTTGTTCGGACCAAATTCTAATTGTTATGTATGTTTGAAAATGTAAAACTTTCCTTTTCTAAAATTTCGAGCTCACCAGCGGTTGAGCGGTAAAGTTGCTGAACACTGATAGTTTGGTTCGAATCCCGCGAACGGGCTGGCGACATGTTTGTTTTCGTGGTATTCCACATGTGTAACGTGTATTCGAGCAAGTATGCCTTAGAAAGTCCTTCACGAAGGTATCCCTCCTTAGGCAGATAACCCTCGAGGCTTTGCTGTAATTACATAAACAAAACCTTTCCTGAAATTAAAAATCTTTTAAGCATAACATCGTCAACTGAAAACATTATTTTGCCACTTTTACATACATATATATTTTGAATAATTCGAAATGAAGCATTCATACTGAAAGACATACAACACTGTCAGAGGAGAATCAGCTCCAAAAAAAAAAAGAAAAGAAAAAGAAGAAGAAGAGGATCAGTGAGAAATAAGGTTGCAGAATGTCAATTCTGTTAGAGAAAACCGAATTGTACAAAAAATTTCAAGTACAATTATATTTAATATTCTTTCTTAACTTATTTTATTATCTATATATCATGCCAAGTGCTACATTTATTAGCCCAAATAACATTAGCTAAGAAGAACTATTACTTTCAAAACGGGATTTTGAGTTGAATCAGTATAAAAGTTTGAATCATTTTTCAAATTGTTGGCACCAAATATTACCGCCCTCTATTATATTTAAAGAAATTAAATAGTAAAGCATCTGCATATTTCTCCCATTGTGTAAAAAAAGGTGTCTAGGGCCATCACAGTTTGAATAACGTAGTCCTCTACCCAAATATGAACACCTTGAATTTGTTTTATTGTCTATTTCATATTTTCTAAAACTTTAATGAATTTTTGATTAAAAAATTTTACTATTCCAAAGCAAGCAACGGCAACACTCTAAGAAAAAATTATTTCTACCACCATTGAGCAAGACTGTCTATTGGAAATTCTAAAGAACTTCAGTAAATCTGCATGCAAGATTTTTAGAATTATCAATAATTTAAAAGTCACAATTTAAAAGTGCGACTAAGCCTAATCATTTTTCCCATGGCGGCCATACGGAAGTTCTAAAGATATGCTGTTTTTAAATATTTTCAGCCCAAAACCTCTCGAAACGTGTATGTGCCTGTAATTGAGAAAAAAAACCGCTCATTTAGACGTAATATGAAATCTGAAACTTCCAGATTTTTTTAAACTCTTTTATTATTTTTACTATTCTATTAAAAACTATTTTTACTATTTGATTACTAAACTATTTTATTATCTATTAACACACGTCTTTATGAACATAGAATTTCTCAAATGCAATACAACCACAAAAGAAGAAATGTATTGAAGAAAATTGTTGACTCACAATTTTTTTAGAATATTTGTTTCATCAAAATAATGAGAGGATAGCCGGATAAGAAATTTTTAAAGAAAAGTTTATCCCCGAATCCAAAATATTGTAAAAAGAGCAGAAAAGAGCTTTAGTTACAAATACCATGTCAAGTACCAGATGCAGATGCAAGTTAATCGGCTGGTGGACCCAAGCTCCGAAAGGGTTCGTGAATACAAAATGCTGAGGTCCAGAAATACAAGAATTTTATAATTAAAGAACGATAATCGATTAAACTTGTTTATTACAGTTACATCAATTAAATAATATATTCATCAATGCATTTTACTTAATACCAAATCGAAAAAGATAGTGATACTTCAAATTTTGTCACATTCTCCTATCTACTTATTTTTCCCCTCTTCTTAGAAATTATATACTGAGACTTGCCGAAAACGGATCCAAGTAATTCTAAGCAACTTTCGCTCTCGTTAAGGCAATCGCCTCACACAAAATGATTGCCACTGATATAGTTAATTTTTTCGTTTTGCTTGAAATATTAGTCTTTCACATACTATTACGGATGAGGAAGCTCTAAAAGATTTCTAAAAAATTTGATTGACCTATTGATTGACAGCATCACCGAATATCCTTTACTTATAACTAACTGTCAATGACAATTTAAACAGCAAATAAACTTCCTTAATTTTACATCCTTGTACGAAGTAAAAAGGAATTGTAATTGGAAGACATTGTAAACGCGAAAAATTTCGGGTATCATATTTCAACGAAAATATCCATTTGGACAGCTATTGGAAGCAATTTAACGTCCTTTCCGCCCCAAAAAAATTATAAAACTGATTTAAAATGGATTCTGAAGAGATTTCTTCGTGACGTCTGTACGTACGCACGTACGTATATGTCTCGTATAACTCAAAAACGAGTAGCCTCAGAACTTTGAAATTTTGTATATAGGACTGCTATAACATGAAGATGTGCAACTCATATTTTAGTTGCGATCGGCAGCACCAAAAATATGTAAATATATATATCCACTTTGTTACTCGGCTTAGGGAACTCAGTTTTTTTTTATTTCTTATATATTGGTAAATTGTGCATTTTTTGCTTTAAAAAAGATTGAATTATGCTGTTCTTATCTTCCGGTTAAGGTTTTTATGCCTTGTAAATCTACATGCAATATTTTTAGAATTATCAACAATTTAAAAGTCACAATTTAAAACTGCGGCAAAGCCTAATGATTTTTTCCATGGCGATCATATTTGTTTACATTTGAAATTTAGGAGAATAGTGGACTTGTTGCACATCTAGGGAAATTAAGCTTCGCAACAACAAAAATAACGCCTTCTTTTATTATTGCGAATTGAATCATGCTTAATCCGTTCTGGAATTTATTCAAGGAAAGACGTTTTTAAGATTTACTTCGTAATTTTTAATATACATATTTTGCGTTTTTTGTATTTTTGTCTTGCTGCGAAGTGAGAATTGAATTAATTGAACGAGAAATACTGAATCATCTCTGAAAAACTGTTCCTTTCCCCCTCCCTTTTTTTTTGTTCGTTTAATGTCTTTACGCATCGTTTTAGATTTATCATAGTATTTGAATAGAACATGTGGCGAAAGATTAGAATAGTTCTTTAGGTGATATACAAAATTTTTGTGCATTCTGAGTTATAAAATGAATGAAATGCAACACTGTTAAGTAAACCTACCATCAGAGTGTCGCTATGGTAAAGAGATATAGTGAATTTTAAAGAGGACATTTAATCTATTGTAGTTTATGCGTTATAGACGAAGTAAATTTAATTCAATCCAATAAGTTTAAATAAAATACAAAGTGCGTATCATTTAATATTCCCTACAAGGAAGTCATGTGGTGTACACATCAGATTTTTTTAACTAACTTTAGAGGCACTATATGCAAAAGTTTTCAGTGGCTATTAGAAATCACACTGCTGCCTTACGGCTGTAACATTACAGAGTATATTTCTTTAGCATTCAGATCCATTATTTCAATATAAGTTGAATGCGCTTCACATATGATTTTGTTAATAATTATTTTGATGAAAACCATTATTTCTGTTCCTCATTTTCTAAACTCTAAAATATAAGCATTTAATAAATAGTGTTTCAGCATGCTTTCCGAATACGATTTCAATTTGAATTCACTTTCAATTTGAATAGTATTTTAAGAACTAGCATATTATGAAGATTAATTATAATTTAAACATTGTCGTATTTTGCAAGAAAATAATTTTTAAATTTCTTTGAATTTATCTTCGTTTAACAACAATAATGTTTTTCTGGTTTTAATATTTTCATTTTACATGAAATTGAATAAAAAAAAGAGAAACTGGGCCTTACTTATTTTACATAGCATATTTTAATTACTTTAGCTATTTCAGTAACGTAATTCTTTCCAAAGTGATATATTACATAAAAACAATATTTGTCTTTTAATGATATTTTGCAAGACATTTATTAATATTTATATAATTAGAGTTGTTCATAAGTAGCGTTTCGATAGGGATATATTATGTTCTTTTGCTATAAATTTTCTTCCAAATGTCCTCTACAACTTGCATCAGAAATAAAATATACCTATTGCCAGAAAGGGCAGCGTATGCTGTTCCCAGCAGTAATAACGATAAAATTACGTAACAACTGTCATTCTCTATACATGTGTTTCCTTATTAAATTCAGTATGGAGAATCTCTTAGACAAAAAAAAAATACACTCTTAGACAAAAAAAAAAAAACTACTCACCAAGCAGGAGTTATCCGAGTGGGACGAAAATCCGTAGAAGTGATGTACATGTTCAGAAAAACAAATGACTACAGTTTGAGGAAAACTGGATGATTTATTGAAGTGAGAGAGCTTCACAAAGTAAAAAAGTCAGTAATGCATTTGTCGACCTCTAGCCCTTAAGCAAGCAGTTATTCGGCTTGGCATCGATTGATAGAGGTTGCGGATGACCTCCTGGGGGTTATTGTGACAAATTCTGTTAAACTGGCGAGTTAAATCGCCAACATCACGAGCTGGATGAAGGGCCCTGCCCATAATGCTACAAATGGGTTCAATAGGAGAGAAATCCGGCGACCTTGCTGGCTAAGGTAATGTTCCGCAAGCACTAAGACAAGCAGTACAAACATGTGTAGTGCTTCACTTGCTGAAATGTAAGCCTAGGGTGGTATGACATGAAGGGAAACACAACGGGCGTTAGAACTTCGTCGACGTACCGCTGTGCTGTAAGGTTGCGACGGATGATAACCAAAGGGGTTCTACTATGAAATGAAATGGCACCCCAGACCATCACTCCTGGTTGTCGGCCAGTCTGCCGGGAGACAGTCAGGTTGGTATCACACCGCTGTCCGGGGCGTCTCCAGACTCGCCTTCCCTGGTCATTGGGGCTCAGTTCAAAACGGGACTCATCACTGAAGACTATTCTACTCCAGTCAGTGACATTCCAGTGCTAATGAGCCCGATACCACTGCAAACGGGCTTGGCGTTGTACAGAGGTCACTGGTAGTCGGCGCAAGGGGCGCCCCGACCTCTGCCCCCTTTCTGTGAGTCATCTATAAATTTTCCTTGCGGTCACTGAAGCACTAGTTGCATATACAATCGATGATAATGATGTATCTGGAGCTGTGAGCGCCGCTGTGACGGTTGCTCGGTCTTCACGTTCTGTCGTTTCTCTAGGTCTAACGCTTTCTTCTTGTGCGGCCATGGTTCACCCATTCCTGCCAACATCGTCTCATAGTGGCATCGCTCCTGCTCATCTGTATGCGAGGCATAGTTACTGTCCACCAGTGTACGCGGAATGAAATTCGTGAAGAATTTA
Source organism: Stegodyphus mimosarum (assembly GCA_000611955.2). Taxonomy (NCBI): domain Eukaryota; kingdom Metazoa; phylum Arthropoda; class Arachnida; order Araneae; family Eresidae; genus Stegodyphus; species Stegodyphus mimosarum. Next base: position 304,115 of record KK117132.1, on the reverse strand, counting down.
TGACCTGGAATCGTAATTTCTCCTCTTAAATAACCTGCTAGTTGCGCAGATCAGATGCGCTGTAGCAATAACCGTTCATTCATTGGCAGCCAAAATGTAAAATTTTGCATTTTCCTTCGAAACCTGTATGCATATCAATTTGTATCCAATTTGATTTATATCTTCTCGGTGCGTCGCGATGCATCGCTTTTTTTGTCCAAGAGTGTATTTTGAATAACATACTGGACTTCTTAAATGTTTTAATATAGCATATAGAAGTAAATTGATTTTAACGGGGAAATCTTACGGTTCTGTCTCAAAATGCATTTGAATTTAAAGTTTAATGTTTCCAAAGAAAATTCTGCTACTATATATCCTCATTTGTTTTTATGCCTCACATATAAATGCATGGCTTCTATCTGACACTAAATGACATTATTTTAATCTTAATAAATTAGAATGATTGTGTTAGATACTTTATTTTTTCTAGTGCTGAAAGTACTCTCTTATTTTCAGAAGATGTGATAGTTTTGTAATATAAAGCTGTTTTAACATACAGCAAAAACAATTCTCGACTGTAATATTGCTCCCGAATATGAAACCTGATAATGATATGAAAATAATTAATACTTTAATGTTAGCACCTAAAAGTGTTTCTAAAGCACTGGAATCGGTGCAAATTACTAGTTTAAGTAGTTTTTTTATTTTTGAATTGCATTTTATTAACAAGAGCTTTGTTTTTATTTATTGGCAAGCGTAGGTGCAATTTCCTTAAAGCGAAAAGAAATATTTGTAAGATTTTTCCTAATAGTTTGCATTTTAATGAAATCAGTTGCTAACTATGCTAAATATTCAGAATCATAGCAAAACCTACTCAATTAATATGGGATACATATATACAACTTTAATATGCCTCCCTCATACAAATTACACTTTTAGCTTTTTATTATGTATGCATAACATAGATACGATTTCAGATTTATTATAATTATAAGAATATTAATTTGGATATTTTTATAAAAAAACACGTTTCACAGTGTAAGAAAACTAGCTCATATCAAATACCAGGAGTAGACTTATAAAGCAGGATGTGAAATATTAGACTGGATAGTAACAGCTCTGGGGACACAGGAACATGAATCCGGTAACTATTGCCAGAACGGGCAGACTATGCTGTTCCGGGCAGTAGTAATTTTAGCTATCCTAGTGGGTAGAGTAATTGCCAGATAACATGGAGTCGCAATTGCCTTCCCCCTTCGTCTAAACACACTCTAGGCTAGATCAGCTCCCGGTGGCATATAAGCATTCGATACCGCGACACGCACATAGGGGAAAATCTCTCCTCGTAATTGGATATGGCTTCCGATGACATCATTTCCTCTATGCTTAGCAACGCCTTGAGTTTACTTGGGCTCGAGGGTACACCTCCATACTGTTTGTTTACATTTTAATATCAGTACCCAAAAGATTATTGTACCCTTCTTACAAAACTGTAGTGTGGTGAATTTAATGCAAAAAATGTAGTGTAGAGAGAAAACGAAAGCAATTTCTTCTTGTGCTAACTTCGTAGATGTGCATTAGTATCATGTACAGAGACGTTTAATAAATGTATTCTTAATTTAAAGTCCTTCATATTAAAGACGCTGTGATTATTAATTCATTATTTCATGTTCGTTATCTATCCATTCGCTGCTGATGCAATCTCTAAAAGCATAGACAAGTCAGTTTTCGGAAATAGAAAAAACGACGCTGGGAGATAGCACAATTCGAAGCTAAATTCACAATAATTATAATAAGTCTGATGAAGTAAAATTTCATTTTGAAGTTAGACTAATATAGATTTGGAATAGAGAATAAAGATACGTATTTTAAATTGAATAATATATTTTGTTTCCCAATGGCGGGCCGTCAGCCGACTTCGGCTTGGCAACTACTAAGGCCAGAAGGCCAGAAGTGGTGGTCACTGTATTATGGAGGCACCTAACAGGTGGTTTCGAGCCCAGGCCCTTTGGTATCGTAGCCGGCTCGCCTAACCACTATACCGTGTGGGCGGCAAAAAATTGAATAATTGGATATTGCCCATTTTTAATGTGTAACATGTTTTGTACCTTTCCGTAAAAATAATGTTTGTCACAGAAGGTAATTTCTTTTCTTATACACGTGTATTAAATTCAGCGACAATACTAAATGCGCTTTTTTCTTTCATTTAAGGCAACAAAATATTAGAATGACATGGACATTAACAGAGAAATACCTTAATATTTGCATATTTCTGCAATGTGAAAAATATAATGAAATAGAATTGCAATAATAATAATAATATACCTACTAGCACACAAATGTCTTTACATTTGGATCAAGATCATCGTGTTTTGGTTTTTGCACTAAATTCGTGAGCTCAGCTATTTATATTATCCAAGCGCTTGAGATTGATTCTGATATTAACAGCGTCTTTGAAAGATCGCATAATTTTATTATTCCATGAAACAGGAACCCATTTGCAAAGGGCTACAGCTATTTTTTTTGTTTCAAGGAAAACAAACGATCATATTCACGCTTCTGTATCCCTCATGCGGTTCATTCAGCGAAACCAAAACGGTCGAAATCCCGCCTAAACATCATTACACCAAGTAATATCATTTGAAAGTACGCCCAATCACAAGTACGGATGCGTATGGCGCGGTACAGAATGCTTATAAGCCTCCCCGGTGCTAAGGCTTAAGGGGTTCTTTTTAAAAGTCTACATTCCGAGACTGAGGCTCTTGGTTTGTAGCGCCTGAATTCTAGGTGATTTTGGACCATCTCCTTACCCTCCCGCCTAATACGGAGGACAGAGAGTCAGCGTAGTATCCTAATCGATGCGACCGACGTCGTAGTAAAATTTGAGTTGATTCTCCTATTAGTAATCTAATGGCCTTTCACTTGAATCGATTTGAGAACGGTTCTGATAGTTCTGTGTCGGTTGCCCAGTGCAGAAAACTTTCAGTTAGTGCCACGACAAAAAGTGTCGCCTTTAGGTTTAGTTGTTAGCCTTAGTCGAGTAACCTTCATAAAAGTATCAACATCGCAACAAAGCTCTATTTTGTTTTATGAAATATTGTTTTAATTTACATTCTGATTAATTTATTAAATAGAAGATGAATTTGAATGCAGCACCTTGTAGCAAAATCTTTTCACTTGCATATCGAGATAACACTGCTATTACGTATACTGTCGCAGCCTACATTTTTATCTAATCATTAATTTATTATTATTAAAGCAAATGCAACATATTAACATTAACATGTCGATCACCTAAACCACATTCTATTATTTTAATACAACCTTAACAGAACCTGCAATTTGTTGTTTTAAATGTTATGTCAATAGTTGATTTTTACCAAATATATCCAAAATTTTCCCGAACTTATAACACAAAGCAATGAACCTTTAGTTAGAACTTTCATTGTTCGATATATTGAGACCTTCATTATTTTTTAATATAATGTTTAATATATGGTTTATATGAAAGACTTCAACTTTAAACACAGTCGATTGTGATTTATTGCAACAGAGAGGATACAAAGAAAATTTTTAGAAAGAAGTGTCTAAAAGAATTTTATCGGGCTAAATAGTTGTATAGTTTATATAATTCTTTTCGAACTCGATAAGGGTTAACGTTTAGAGGTCATGATGAAAATCAGAATGCAAATAAGAAAGGAAATTATTTCATATGTTTGGAATAGCTTAATGATTATGACAATTTTTTGAGCTTGCATTTAAAAAAAAGTACAGTAATCGATAACGAGAAAATAGAAGTTATTTATCACACTCTATCAGCATCATTAAAAGATGTTTAATGACATAGATAATAGAAGAAATTTTAATCGGAAACTTACCCCAGTTTCATACTCGACTCTTCGCTTGATATTTTGCACATTATTCAACTACCTATTGCGAAGCTGGGATATAAAAGAAATCTTTCTAGTGTTTGTACCTATTGAACTATATATAGTACCATATTTGGAACAGATTGTTGTCTGTTTTAGCAAAATTAGTTATAGATATTAAGCTTTATAGATAAGAAACATATGATAACTAAAAAAAAATCTATCACGAAAATACTCAGGACTGCAGATTCGTGTTAAATATTGCAGTTCAAATGCGATCTAAATACATCTCCTGCGGAATCATTTTTTTAAATGTCGTTGATGGCTTTGCTGCAGAAAATTTTAGGGCTACCGTTTTTATTTGCGCCTGTGCAAAAATTATTATCTCAAAGGAGCATTAGTTCAGAAGGGCTATTATTCTCGAAACGAGATTTTGCGTTGAATCACTGTAAAAGTCTGAATCACTTTTCAAATTGCTGTCAACAAATATTATAGCCTTTGTTATTTTAAAAGAAATTAAATAAAGGAGAATGTGCATGAATGTAGGTATGTTTCTCGCACTGTGCAAAAATGACGGTATTTAGTGCCATCGAATTTAGAATAACGTAATCCTCTACTCGAACATGGGCACATCGAAACCCGAATTTTGAGTTTGTTCCATTGCCTTTTTCACATTTTGTAAAACTTTAACGATTTTTTATTAACAAACTTAACGATTTCAAAGCGAGCAAAGACATCACTGAACGAAAAAAAAAACATTTTTATTTCCAGCGCGGGGGACTCTCTATCGAAAATTTTAAAAATATGCCGTTTTTAAATTTTTATGTTATTGCTATTGAATTAAATTTTATGTGGTTTAAGTGCGAAGAACATGATATTTAATAAATTAAATTAGCACACAAAACATTAAAAAAACGCCCCTTTGGACGTAATATAAAATCTAAAAGCTCTCAGAATTTTTTTTTAGCATTTTCTTTTCAGTATCCTTTAATCGCGGGCACATTTTGAAAATTTTAAGCAGCTGAAAAAGTGCGAAAAAACTTAGTTTAATCATTAATCAAAATCCGATACTAGAAGGTAAGAAAACCGTACTGGCATTAAAAATTGCTTATGTAAAATAGGCAAACATGACATCTGTGCTTCAATTTTGAAAAAGAAAGTACTTGTAGTAGAGGCTTTATACCTTTATACACTCATGGACAAAAAAATTAGCGCACCAAGAAATAATTGCGGGATCCTAACGAAACTTGCAGTGAAGGTACATGTCGGGGAGATATGCAAATGATTAGAAATGCAGCGTGATTGCGCATTACGTATAGCCGGTAGAGAGCGTTGAACGTCGTACTCTGTTGAGTATAAAACAGGTAACCAAAGCTTGTTTGAGTGTGCTGAATCATATACAGAGGAAGAGCTGAGGTAGACATGCCATTACGCTGTGTTCGAAGACAATGTGAGCAGTTGTCGCAATTTTAGAGGGGGAGAATTGTCGGGATGATAGAAGCTGGGTGGTCAGCTAGGCGAGTATCTCGTCAATTAGGCCGCTGTGATTGTGTTATGAGGAGGTGTTGGGACCAGTGGACCCGAGAGATGTCATGTACACGAATACAAGGCTCAGGACGCCCTCGACAGACCAGTCGTCGAGAAGACCGCCACATCGTAAGAAATGCAGCGCACAGCCAACTGCTTCATCGGCCGCCATCCATGCACAGGTAGCGCCTTCACTAGGGGCCCCTGTGTCTTGTCGAACCATACGAAGGCGCCTAGCTGAAGGACATTTGGTATCGCGACGCCCATTACGTGTGCTGCCCTTGATGCCCACCCATCAACGCCTTCGTTGGAGTGGTGTCGAGCACAAGGAAACTGGACTGCAGCGGAATGGAACCAGGTCGTCTTTAGAGACGAATACAGATTCAATCTCGGCAGTGATGACAATCGCGTTCGTATGTGGAGAGCTCGTGGTGAACGCCTCAATCCTGCCTTTGCTGTACAAAGACATGGATGTGAGGGTATGGATTGCCATTGCTTACAATACACGGTCACCCCTAATATTGTTCCGTGGCACCCTGACAGCCCAGCGATATGTTCATGAAATCCTGCAACCACATGTGTTGCCACTCATGCAACGGCTCCCAGGAGTCGTTTATCAACAAGACAATGCTCCGCCTCATACGGCAAGGGTGCCACAAGACTGTCTCGGCACTGTTACTACCCTTCCTGGGCCTGCCCGATCCCCAGATTTGTCTCCAATCGAGCATATCCGGGATCTTTTGGGACGGCGAGTTAAGCATCCCACGAGTTCGAACGAACCAGAGGCAAGGTTACAGCAAACATGGAACGAAATGTCTCAAGACATCATACAGAACTTGTATGACTCAATGCCCGATCGTATCGTATCGTGCATTCGCGCTAGAGGGGGTCCAACGCAGTATTAACTCCTCCGTTCTTTTGCCTTTTTCTCTGAAATAAATTATCCATTTTCTTTGATTTTCTTATCATTTACTTATATCAAAGTAGTCATCACTTATGCAAAATTTCGTTCCATTTTGATGACTCCTTCTTGGTGCGCTAATTTTTTTGTCCATGAGTGTATAAAAAGAATGTGAACATATGAAATTATATTCATGACAATAATTTGGAGCACCATTTTTACAGTGAATGAATGCCACCAGAAAATCACTACAAGTAGCAACGTTTTATTGCAGGATGTGTTATTTAACACACAAAAAATAGGCAATTATGTTATAGACATTTTAAGAACAGAATCGCATCCCAGGAAAAAGGAAAACAAAATTGGTAAAATTAATAGTGTATCTAAATCATTTTGACATTATTTGAGGCAATATAACCCCGCAACTTGCTCATAGAAATGAAGTAAACAAAAAAATATATAAGAAAAAGTTAGAATATTTTTTGCTTAAATTTGTTGATCTAAAAACAATCCGTGTAAAAATATTGATGAAAACTTTTAAAGATTATAAATTTTGCTAATGAAGTGCAACAGTTTTCTTGTTTTTAAAAGAAAGCAAACTTAGTTACGCCACATAAGTATATCATGCTCCAAGAGAAATGTTATCAACTCTTTCTAACTGTGAAATTATTTAAATAAATTTTTGACTATTCTAGTTTCCAATGAATCCGAAGTTAAGATTTTCTTCATCTTCAAAAGTTTAGAAAACTATTTAAGAAATACGATATCCACAGAAAGATTAGTATTATATAACATCTGTACTGCGAAAATAATTGGAGAATTTTCTAGAAAAAAGTGAGGGAAATATTTATTAAATATGATACATGCTAGTCATCTTATTTAATCTTATTTTAATTTTAAAATATTCAATAAAATGCTTCATAAGTTTGATGTTTAACTTTCTTTTCTACAGAGTATTGAATTTCTTGATATAATTTTAATTTTTATGTGTTTTATTCTTCATATGCAGAGCAAATAGTGTAAGAATATTTAGAAATAAAAGTATTAATTCATTATTATTCTTCAGTTCCCATAACGTTCTAAGGATATAGGTCAGCAAATACTTTCCTAGGCACCCCAAAATTTCATTGAATGGACACTCAACTACCTTTAGATGCTTCTGACTACATGTATCATAATATTTGTATACCGTTCTATGTATTACATTTTAAAATGTTTTTATTACTGGTATACCATCCCAAGTATCATTAATACATTTTTTAGCATTAAATAAATGCAAAAACGGAGTAACTGTACAAGAACCTTCTCGTGGTGTCCCTGGAAACGGATTTTACTGTACCAAAAGGGAAAATTTTTATTAAAGCATTTTCTCGTGTAAGATGAATGAAGAAATAAGTTATGCAGGCTAACTTTATTAAACACCTTAACTTAGTGGATACTATCATTTGATGGAGACTAGTATCTTTTATTGTAAAGCTAAATTTTATTGTAATCATGCTTCTAAGTTAGCATCATTTAAACAAAAAAACATAAATGCAAAATAAGAAACGTATGTCTAAAATATCTGACACACAATTTTTTCAGGAGATTTGTCTGGTCTAAATGACTGACTACCGAAATATCATTATTGCGTTCTTAAAATTTTCAATATTTTTCCTTAAAAGTCATGTGTCTTCAAATCTGTTTTCTATAAATATCTTTAATAATATTGCAAGGACTGCCAAATAAGAAATTTTTTAAGGAAAGTACATCCTCCGAATCTAAAATATTGCAAGAAAGAACAGAAAACAGCTTTAGTTGCAAATCCATCCACATATGCAGTAATCTGTTTCAAAGCAAATATTTTCTCTTGGAGACGAAAATGGTATTTCCGACGTTGTGTTTTGGCAAAAGTAACGAGCCATCGCAAATTTTGCTTTTTTCGCGCTACAAAAATGCTTGTTTAGGGGCTCAGTAAAAATTGCAAGACAATTGTTGCTTTGTCTGTTTTATAACTGGCACAAGCTAACCCATATAAACAGTATTCACCATACCTTCATAAGCAAATGAATAAGCTTAAGGTTTAAATTTATTTCGTGTAACTAAAGCACAGTTCTTTTGAAATATACGGTAGCAATGTTATATAAAGGAGATGGGATAACATGTTATGTTCAGTTATGTGATCGATTTGGCTATCTAACACACGTTTGCTCAAATTTTGGCTGATCAGAGCTGACCGAATTTCGTCTGATCCCTGAGTACAGCATTATATACTTAATTTTCATCGAAAAGATTAATCACTATCCTTATTTTATTTGTCTTGTATTTACATATTAACCATTTTTAATAGTCTCTTATAATTAATTTGTAATTAAAAATTTAGTTTGCTGATTTCCAGATAAAAGAGTACTCAATTTGATAACCTATGCAAAAGAAGTAAATTCCGATAAGCTGCGATTCCGGCTTGTATAAAGAAAACGAATTGTTTTATTGTAACCTAAGATCAGGGTAAATGTGATAGAATCAAGTGATATTGAGAACTGAAAGTTTAAAAACTGCGAGAACCAATTCGTAACTAAGAGTCCAGATTTTCTAACATAGATGTTTTATTACTTGTTGTAAGTTTATTGATGAGATAATTAAGAGTGTTCATCTGTAGATGGTAATTTTCCCCATGAACGACCCCATTAACACCATACTCCGCCGGAAAAACTGTTATCATGAATGGGTGAACCTGGTCTGCAACGATGTTCACGTAGCTCACAGACGCAAGGATTGTTCTCTGGGGATTATGGGTCCTAATGTGGTCCATGAAAACATTACCCACACAATAATACCCGCCGCCGGCTTGTCTCCTTCTAGTTGTGAATCTGGGAGCCAGGGTTTACATTTTCAACAGAAGCAGCCAATTAATAGACATCCTTTAGCTATTGAGCGTAGGCAGAGAAAGAGAGAAGGTAAATGGCATGTTTATACGAGGGTGTTATACAGGGCTTCTACCGCTATTGCAGTACTCCCCTGTAACCTGGAAATAGTCCCACACGGGGCCTTATGCTGCGAAAAAAAAAAATCTGAGTAGATCCCTAGAGGAGAAAAGTGATATGTAACGTGTGGAGGTAGTAGTTGGATTGTAACGACATTTACAGAAAATTTTTTTGTTAATCTTATTGGCTAAAACTTATAGTCAATGCAGATATGACCAATTTCAAGGAAGTTATTACTAGACAACCCATGTAGGGTTTCCCTCATTTTTCATAACAAATTATTTAAAGTTTGACACCTTTCATGAACCCCTCAACTTCTCCTCGCATTTCCTCACCAGGATATAAATTTAAGAATAAGTGAAGTGAGTAGTTAAACGGTTGAATCTCTGACTTTATCCAGAGATTGTTTTCGTTAGCCAGCGTACGTTTCGTTCTTTATTTCGCAGTTGCACTAGTACGCCTCTTGGCCATTTCTAATAATCGTCATGCCTGTTAGGTTTGTAAGTCAATTTAAGTTAGCCGTAACTTAAACGTGCTAACCCAGCACTATTCTATTCAGGACTTGAACTGATTTATGTTAGAAAGTTCAAGTTCTACCACAAGTGTCGGTGTTATTGTAAAGCACGAAGTACGCGTCTTTCCGTTCTGAATTGAAATAATAACGGGTTAGTTTCATCTTTCTTCTCTGCTGGTATTTAATTCACGCCTGTGCGAGAATTCGCCAAGTTCTTTGTAGGATATAGTTTAGTTTGTGTGGAATAGAAGAGAAATGTCTTAAGCCCAAACTAAAATGAGCAAATAGAGGTATTTGAAATCGTAATTTTGATTTACGTATTTTTTATCTTATATATATGAGGAAAATATAAAATTTAAACAAATTTATGAAGTTTACTTGTGTGTGCAATATGATGCTATCTTTACATCATCTAATTATATTACCTAATTACATTAATATAACATTGAGTAGTTTATGCCCATTGGCAATTCAAATATCTTCTTTTATAATACCAATGTACATAAAGAGAAAGTCGTGTGTCATAAAATATATTAATCTTTTCTTTAAGTAATGAAGCTCAAGTCGCAGATTTTACTATTATTTCTTAAAAATATTGTGGAGTATGTATAAAAATTAATTCTTTGGTAACGTTAAATACTTAGGTATTAATATTTTCATATGTTATAAATACCTGAAAGACAAATTTATCACATGGTTTAATCGAAATTGGTATCAATTGGTTGAAATTCAATTTCATATTGTTAAAAGAAGTATTAATATTCTTAATGGGACATCTTACTTAAATGCAGTTTACATAAACACTTATAAATTAACTATGAGAATGAAGAAACTATATTCGACTTCAATGACAGAAGTACGTACGAAAACAACGGACTTGATATCTAGCTGTAAATTAATTATCTTGTGTGATAAAACTACGAAAAAGGTAGTTTAATGCAGATCTAGTTTATAAACGTATAAAATGAATTTGTCATACAATTATATTAATTTATGAATGCTCTAAATGAACTTGTTGTGTAGCAAATTCACTTAATTATTTAAGTCATGACTTACTAAGAATTAATTTTATTATTATTCTAAATTTATGCTACACATCGTGTATTTTTATTTAATATCTGTGCTTTTTGCTTAATTTTCATTAAGGTTTTTGGTAGCTAAGATTATAACGTATTTTCCACTCGTTACTCGTAAACGCCTTGAAACACACAATGGAATTAGGTGCCTTTTCAACGTAATAATCTTGATTTTATATAACTTAACTTAAGTTTACCCATTCTTAATTTATACCACTAGAAGCGGAAAAATTAGCTCTTTAAATTGAGATCACTTTCAAGATTCTAGCCTTAACAGATTTGAAGTTACTGTAAGTTATTTAACTGAATTTTCCATTTTGCATTGTGTCGAAAGTGAAGGGGGAGGAATTGAAAAAATGCAGTTTTCTAACACTTTTGCCCTCGCTGATAAGGGATTTCCGGTGTGGTCGGTTTAGGTTTGCCGGCTCGGCCTTGCAGGTGTTCCAATTTTTGGCGATTAGTTGGCAAGGTTTAAATTTATGTTTAGTTCAACGCTTCGGGAAAGGAGAAGTTTTACAGGGGTGTAAGGCGGGGTTTGTCGTGTTGGATTTTTCACCCTTTTAGCGGGTTTTTTGGCGTTTTATTGGATTCCTTCTTAACTAAAAGGGGCTACAGGTGTAGTTTGTTCCCTCTTTTGGCCGCTCTTATTGTGCTCTTTTGCTTCGCATTTTTTGTGTTCCTTTGGCCACGGTTTTCCCATAAATCTTTGAGGGAAAGTTATTGTATTGAAGCGGGTCTTATGGCCCAATTTTTCGGCATCATATCCTTAAAGTCTAAATTTTACTTGCCTCCTCGGAGGTACTATTTTCTCCATCACGTATGAAGACCACGTAATTGCAAGCGTCTAAACGTTCAGGTGAACCCATCCTCTTAGCGTTAAAAATCATAAATTCCAGGAAATCTGAATGATGCCTGCGAAAAAGATCCTACTACTTTGATTATTCCTTCATCTACATTACGCTTGTTGAATCCCAGGAAATCTGAAGGAAGACTGCGTAAAAATATACTATACTGTTGTTATTTCTGTGCTAATATTTATGTGCCACACATTTTGTTTCTTGATTACAAGGAATGCATCTCAGTAGCATTTATGTAAATTGTCACTTAGAAGTGTATTCAAGAATATTGTACCATAACTTTTAACATGACTCGATTTGAACGCTCTTAACCGCATTAATGTTGGTACTCACCTGCTGAGCGCAGAATGGGACACATATTTTTATCTTAGTGATTGCACTTTTGTGTTTTGTGAACATATAGTTCTGTATGCCCAAAAAGAAAGCAGCTGCTAGTCGTACTTTTTTCAATATGGAAGAGAATCGAAAGTCCTGGGTATGTTAGTTTTTGGGTTAGATCCCTTGAAATCTGTTTCTGTTTTACAGGCGTAGACAGTGGAAGTAGTTTAAGTGAGTTCTTCGATAGGATGGACGTAATAGCCATTCATGTGGGCTGGTCAGATACAGACAAACTGACTGTAATTAGACTCAAGATTGTGGGTGAGGCTGCTGATTTCATAAGAAACAACCTTAGGTTGAACCAATCTAGAAACCAATCTAGAGTATATTGTTAATGCCTTAAAGAAACGATTTACTTCTGTGCACAACTTGCATTCTAACATCCGTGCTCTTATCCAGGCTTTTCAGAAGCCACATGAATCAGTAAGGCAGTTTGCTGCTCATATAGAAGTTCTTTCGTAACAAACTGTATCCATAGAGAGAAACAGTGGCCCTGCAGCTGAAGCTCAAGGGCAAGATTTATTACTGTCTGTTTTTACTGAAGGTTTACAACTACATTTGAGATTATTACTGCTGCCGCAGAATCACAAAACATATACATCAGCTAAACAACATGCTATTATTGAGGAGGATATGTGGGCTAAGAGCCATGCTGGTAGTGATTTTCCAACAGCCGAGGTTAGGGCAGTTCACACTGCTAAGTCAGCGCCAGAGAAAAGTATTACAACACCTACAGTAGCTAACTCTGAGCTCACTACAGCTATAAAGCTTCAGCAAGAGAACTTTGCTCAGTCACCAAAATGATGGTCCAAAATGATGGTCGCTGCAAGTCCAAGTGTAGTCCTTGTTGTCCCAGAATCCTGGTAGAAGACTATACAGCCTCGTTTTTATCGTTGCAACAGAGACTACTATGCAAATATGGTCCCTAATCAGCACGCTAGAAATGGTCATCAGAGACCCAGAGGTAATCACGCAGCTCGGAGAAACCATAAAAGCACTACACTAGTTGTTTCGAATACACAAAATAACTCGAATGTGACTAGTAATGCTTTAAATCCCCAAGCTTCAAGTTTTAATTTAAACTAGTTAAGGGTGGGGAGAGATCAGACTCAATTTCGTCGCTTGAAATCCTTTTAGAGGTACCATTTGTTTTCATAGTATCCACAAGCGAGGCGTCTTTGCCTATAGTAGAAGGATCTATTTTGGGGAATAAAGTTAAGTTTTTATTGGACTCAGGTGCAACAGTTAATATCATAGAATCTAAATACATCAATTGTTTTTGTAAAAAAAATCTCATTAGATAGTTATGAAATTTATTTAAAAGATATAGCTGCAGAGAAGTTAAGAGTCGACAGGAAAGTTAAATTAGTTGTAGAATTTCAACAACAAAGTTTTGTAACAGAATTTCTTATCAGTGACACTCCTCTTTCGTCTCAGTATGGGGCACTCTTGGGACCTAAATTTCTTGCAGACAATAACATGCATTTAGATTTTTCAACTTCTCAACTTTTAGGTAAGAACGTCATTCTAAAATGGAATCTAAGTAAGCCTAGTACTTTTGACAATAGTGTAGCATCTAGTTCTACTTCACACTCATTTTATTACATTGTAACCAAACATAAATTACCACCTTTTTCGGAAAACATTATTAAACTTACTTCTCGCTCTGCAAACATTAGTGCTGACACTGTTTTAATTGAGCCTTTAGCTGAACACTTACAGAATAATTTTGTCATAGCCAGATCTGTAAATCACACTTCAAAATCTAAAGAATTTCATGTTAAGATTGCTAATTTTCACCTGATGTTCTCCACATTAATAAAGGAATGAAGTTGGCTAGTGCCCAACCTGTGAATGTCATCTCACAATATACTGAACTTGTCAATAATACTTCAGTTGAAACTGGCGAGGATTTCGAGTCGTGGAGTGGTGAATTTGAATTTACCCATTTACCTGAGCAGCAACAACAACAATTATCACACCTTCTAAAACAGTATAATAACATCTTTGCTGCCTCAGTCACTGAATTGACAGGGTGTGACACCATCTTCCAAAACATCAACTTACGTGACAATATTCCTGTTAGGCTAAAGCCTTATAAAGTCCCTTACCATCTCATGGATGAACTTGACAGACAGGTAGCAGAGCTTCTTGAAGCTAACATCATCCATTAAAGTGAGAGTCCTTACAGTGTTCCTGTTTTATTTGCTAAAGGACGAGTAACACCTACCGTCAAGTCACTGATTTCCGCAAGTTGAGTGAGAAAACAATTGAAGACAGTTTTTTTCTGCCTTGTATGATTGAGTTGATTGAACAATTAGGGGATGCAAACTATTTTTCTAATCTTGATTTAACTTTAGGATTTTTCCAGATGAAAATACATCTGGATGATGGCTTTAAATGTGGTTTCTCAACTCCTTCAGGGAACTATGAATGGTTTGAACTCCTTTTGGCATGAGAAATGCCTTTAGTTCATTTCAAAGGCTGATGTCCAACGGCATTGTTATGTCAGGAAAATTCTAATGGGTTTCAGCATCCGATTTGTTATGCTAGTAGAAAGTTAAAAGGACTTGAAATACGTACTGTGAAAAAAGAAATTTTGGCAGTTGTTTGGGCCACTGCAAATTTTAAACAATATTTACTTGGTAAACCTTTCATTGTTTACTCTCAACAAGCTTCATTATCTAATGTTTTAAAACTTAAAGATTCCACTGCTCGTTGGATTATGGGTTTATCCCAATTTGATTAGAAGATTATTCACAAACCTGGTAGATTAAATTTAACAGTTGATTATTTGTCGAGAGCAGTTAACGTTACTCAGTTGGTTCAGATTTCCATTACACCCGAATTGTTAGAATTATTTAAGAAAGAGCAGTCTTCAAATCCTTTGTGTCAGCAGATTATAACTGATTTAAAAAACGAAAAATCTCCTATGCCTATTTCTTAGCCATTTTTTGTAAAAGAAAACATTTTGTATTGTAAATATAAGAAACCTACTTCACGTTGGCGGAAACAGGATAGACTAGTTGTTCCTAAAACAAAAGTGTTGAAAGTTTTATGCGAGCATCATGACTCGCCTACTGCTGCAGACTCAGGCTAGCACAGGGCACTTCACCGTGTGCAAAAGTCATTTTTCTGGAAGGGAATGCACAAGCAGGTCCATAGTTACATTAAATCCTGTCACTTCTGTATCCAGAGGAGGGGTCATAGACCTTCCCATAGGGATTCCCTTATGACAATGCCTATTGCGATGGATATAGTGAGTTCCAGTTACCTTGGCAGGCAATAAATAAATCTTGGTTGTAACTGACTATTTTCCACAATAACCTGAAGCTAATAATTTGCAAGAAACCACATCAAAAACATTAAGTTAGAGCACTTCATTTCTACTCATGGGGTACCTCAGCATATTGTCACCGATAAAGGAACTAATTTCATTTCTCAAGCCATAATGGAAGTTTAAAAATATTGGGTGACACTAAACACAGTACTACTAGTTATCATCCTCAGTCAGATAGTGTAGTGGTAAGGTTGAACTCTGCTTTAATTAATTCACTGAGTCATTTAGTTTCTCAATCTCAAGAAGATTGGGATAGGCATCTATCTTTTGCCTTATTGACTCTCAGGACTGGCCGCCATAGTGCTCTTCAGGAGTGTCCATCCTTTATATTATATGGTAGGGATTTATGTTTCCCAATCGATTTGTTATTGCAAACCAATTTCAGAAATTATGATGACACAAACAACTATTCCAAAAATTTGGTTTTTAAGACTGCAAAAAGCATTTTAGTTGGTAAATAAGAATTTAACGGAGGCCGCAGAAAAGCAAGAAATTTCTGGTGATAAGAATTCACAGGATAAAGGAATAAAAGTGGAAGATGTGGTATGTTTATACACTCCAGTCGTTAGGCCTGGTATGGCTAGGAAACTCTAAATTGATCAGGGACCTTTCAGGGTTATTGAGCAGGTGGCTAAGGTCAATTACAAAATAGTTTCAATCACAAATCCTGATCAGATTCAAACAATTCATGTGGATAGACTCACAAAAGTTCCAGAGAGGATTAATTTTCCCACTTTACAGAATGATGACTTAAGTTCTTCAGAACATATTCCAAATTCTTCACACGATTCACCTTACCATCTAAGGCCTAGAGATGCACATGGTTTTGTGTATAGAAAGTGATTAGGAATGTTATGACTTATGTCAGAAATTGTATTCACTTGGTTATTCGTTTACTTAGTATTCTTGGCTTATCTTTGGTCGAGTGTTGCATAGGTTTATATATTTTAGGCATGTCAGGTGGTGATCATGTTGTCCTGGATTTTAACTATCTTGTCTCAATAGCCTTGTTTTTTTTTGGAAGTTTTGCAGAGCTGGTCTTAGTTGTTTGGCTCCACTTCCTTAAGTTCAATTTTTTTTCTCTTGGTATCCCAGAGCTTGAGTATTAGGGATTGTTTCGGTTATATTATTGACTGGATAGTTATTTGCCAACACTTCATGGTGATTTGCTTTCTTCATAATTTGTGCAACTCGTCTCAATTTGTATTCTTACCAGGGGTTATTTAGTAGAATTATTTGCGTTGTACAGTTGTTATGTTGTTCTTATGCACTCTTCTCTTATTTCGTTTTGGGTGCCAGTAGTTAGGAAAATTAAGTGAAGTTTTGTTGATAGGGAAAAGTTACGATTCTGATACGGTAGGCATTTCCTTACAAACTTAATTTTCGTGTTTGTAGCGTTACTCAGGTGGTGATTGAGTTTACAGGTAATTAGTTGTCTTGTTTGTATTTTGTTTTGTGTTATGTCTCTTCAATTGTTTTGCTTAATTTAACACCTGTATATTTAGTGGTGTTTGATTTTGTTTATTTACCTACTTTACTTTTAGCTGCTGTGTGGGGAGGGTATCGTATTGATTACAATTTGTTTGCACTTTTATTTGGAGGCGGATCACGTGTTGTTTGCCAACACTTATTTTTTTTTGTTGAATTTGTATTTAGTCGTACTCCTGGGAGACTTCTTGACCCTCTTACATATTTTGCTTACTTTAGATTTCTTTTTGCTAACCATGTATATGGTAGGATTTTGATTATGGAGTGATTGTGCCCTTTTCTGTGATTGGCAAGTCGATGTACCAACGCCTTACTTACACCTTATTTTACTTGAACACTTTGTAAACCTTTTTCCATTGTCTATGTGTCTAAAAAAATTTTTTTCCGATCACGGGAGGGATGTTGTGTAGCAAATTCACTTAATTACTTAAGTTATGACTTATTAAGAATTAATTTTATTATTATTCTAAATTTATGCTACACAACGTGTATTTTTATTTAATATCTGTGCTTTCTGTTTAATTTTAATTAGGGATTTTGGTAGCTAAGATTGATACGTATTTTCCACCCGTTACTCGTAAATGCGCTGAAACACACAATGGAATTAGGTGCTTTTTCTACGTAATAATCTTGATTTCATATTTCTTAAGTTTACCCATTCTTACTTTATACCACTAGAAGCGGAAGAATTAGCTCTTTAATTTAAGATCACTTTCAAGATTTATTTTTAAGTCCATTTATCCTTAAAAGCACGGCATTCTGAATCAACTTTATGTTTTTTAGTAGATATTTTGGGGCTGAAATATTTCACGAATATTCACAATAACGCAAGTAACCATTGGTAGCAGTATACGTTTTAAAAATTTTACCACTCTTCACAATGATGTTATGTGTCAGCAGACGCTAACGATAACGTTATAACTCCTGTCCATACCCAAGTGTAGTAAGATATTCATCTATTCACTTGGTGGCGCCATTTGTTATTTCTCTTCATGAATATTTGGTGTTAGAACTAGCAAAGATAACTTAATTATAAAACTAAAATTCCCGCGTTCATTAAAAAAAAAAAAAAATTAAAAAAAAAAAAAAAAAAAAAAAACGAAAACCTGAAAGGTTTCAGATTTTAAATTACGTCCAAAGAGGCGTTTTTCTTTACATTTTGTTTGTTACCCTTATTTATTAAATAATGTGTTGTTCGCACTTAAACCATAAAATTCAGTTAAAGGACAATATTGCAAAATAACTAAGCACATCTTTAGAATTTCCTAGATAAAGTCTCCCGCGCTGGAGATAAAAAACATTTCTCTGCACATCGTTGCCATTGCTCGCTTTGAAATCCTTGAGTGTGTTAATAAAAAATTGGTTAAAGTTTTACAAAATATGGAATTGATAATAAAACAAATTCCAAATTTCAAATTTCGACTTCCAGATGCCCATATTCGCAGCAGGATTACGTCATTGAAAATTCGATGGCTCTTGGTATACCGTCGTTTTATCTCAATGCGAGAAACATGCATACATTTATGCACATTTTGCATTATTTACTTTAAATCTAATACAGGGCTGCAATATTTGGTGGCACGAGTTTGAAAAGGGAACCGACATTTAATGTTTCCGACTCAAAATCGCAAAAAGAAAGCAATAGTCCTTCAGGAACGAAGCCCCTTTGGACTAAAAATAAAAAAAAAGGAAAAAGAACTTTTCATTCACATAAGAAGATTATCAAATATCATTTTCTAGGAATATTTTCAAGGGGAAGATGTTATATTTGTCTGTGTCATGACGGAACAGAAAGACGTTAGGCGAATCTTAAAATGCGCACTGTGTAAATATCAATAAAATGTGTTGACAGACCTCTTCTACATTAACTAATTTTCCGCGCATGTTGCTTGACATTCCTTTCTATTTTGCACAAGCTAGTAATATTTAATATGTAATGCTAGATCTTGTATAGTTATATCGTATATATGTTATATAAATATTATATTTTTTTTTTTTTAATTTGCAGTGGACTTGATAGAATCTTAAGGCGGTCTGGTGCTGGGCCGCAGGCCATAGTTTTTCAATCCGTGAAAGAAGTGAGACATAAATAAAGTACAGACAAAATGCACCTACAGATTAAAGAATAGAAATAATGGCTATGAAGAAACAGTTTCAATAACCTGGGTGCATTCTTATGTAACTTTTTAAACTGGTTTACAGTTTATGATTCTTTTGAAGTGTCAATTACATCTCGTGAGGAGAGAGTACCTAATTGCTATTTTATCTTCGCTAATAATATGTATCTTGCCGTGCGAAGATTCAAGTAGTTAGACTTCTCAGTAGTTCCCGATGCTTAGCCAATGCCTTCTAAACATTAATATGTTTAGGAATAATTTTAGGAATTAAATAATATATTTAGTAAGCAATGGCTTAGCTAGTTGCGTTGACGTGTTCTCGAAAAACCGGTTTAGTTATTGGAGTCAAAGCGGGCTATTGGTGTTGCTGTTATTGGAGGAAGTTGCATTAATAATAGCTAAAATTAAATTAGGAAATGAATGTCAGTCGAAAGGAAATAATTACTTTCATCCATGCTGAGTTGAGGTAAAGTTAAATTATTATTTTATACCACAGAAGATATATTACTGCAATAAAAACTGAAATTTCTTAAAAGGAATTCATGAAGAGACTTCTCTTTTATTATCAATGCAAACGAAGAACTACTATTCATAAGTTCTGTTGCCTTATCTGTAATCAGTTTTATTAAAAGTGCATATTTTGTAAGGATAATATTAAATCACGGAGCTACAGAGCAGTGTTCTTAGACGATCCCTTCTTGCATTTGCATTAAAACAAAATCCGAGCTCGCGAACCCCATCGTATATGCATTAGTGGAGCATCATCTTTTTCTCGATGCACTCTTCTCCCGTTTTATCTTCAGTACGCCTACTGCATGAATAATAATCATCATCCTATCACATCCTTACTTCTTCAGCGGGTGATCCTGGCGTGAATATCTGCACACAAATAAACAAGGACCCGCCATCCCTTGATGAATTTGTAACTGGTGTCAGATTTGTTCTTATCTGAAAAAGGTTACAGAAAGGCCGTTAAGAGCTGCTTAAGATGATGAATGATCGGCCTGTATTCAATATTTTGAATAAGTGGATTAATGTTTTTCCAGTCCATTTTTTTAAAATTTTCTTTTAAAGAGACCCTGATATTAGCAATCTACACAAATATGTATTTCATTTGTTAAAATACTGATACGAAGGCGTTGATAATATTCCAGTAAAGGTTATTTTTCAAATTGCAATTGTAAGTTCGCTACACAAAATTTTAATAACTCATTTTAAAATGATGTATGAAGAACATTACTCGTATATTCTCTAAACCTCAGATTAACGCTCAATATGTAGGATTAAAAGATGTTCATAATAGGAATAGTATTAATTATGTATAACGCATGTGTTAATTAAACGTTTTCTTAACATCAAAGAGGCATTACAGAGTCAAATGAACAATATATATATATATATATACTGGGGAAAAAGAGCGTGTTAAGATGATTCATAAAAATTTTCCTTAACTTGAAAATATGTGTGACACTAAGCTCTAAATTAAAATGAAACATTAAAAACAAATCTGAAAGATTTCAGATTTTAATGTCACACCGGAGGATTTTTTTAAGTATTTTCATGCTCTAACTGAGCATCGCAGATTACAAACCTGCTTTTGAACTGACGCCTCTTAACATAGCGGCATATAAAATTCAAAACAAAACCACAAAGTGTTTAAAAATAGCATACTTTTAGAATTATTGTTAAAGTCTTAAAAACTGCAGTACACTCTTTTTCATTCGCTGTATTGCTTCTTTGAAAACCAGCCGCTGGAATGGCGTAAAAGAGTTAACATAAAAGGAAAAATACATATAATAATTTTAAGTAGTCTAGCTTGTTTCATTTCATAAAAATATCTAATGTTTCTAATTAGACATCTCATGATTTTAATGCACTTTCATTTACATGGATTATTAGAAAGTAGAAAAATTATTTTTAAGAAACTACGTTTTTGCTTTTCAATCACTTAGTTTGGTATCCGGTAATAGAAAGAATAAACTTGAAAATTAAATGTCTTATGCTTTTCTGAATTACAACATGTTGGTGAGGTGAAATTTTTAGTACCCTCTTTGAGGTACTAGCAAGGCATTGCTTTGAAATAACAGAATTTGTAGACTAAAACTAAGAGATGAATACTTTCAAAATTATTGGCAAGTATCGCTTTCAAATCGCTGAACTTTTTTGAAAAAGTCATTAAATTTGTACAAAATACGAAATAAATTTAAAAAAAGATTTCTAAATCAGAATTCGGGCTTCGAGAGGCTGACGCTTGTGTAGAAGACTTCGTGTATTAATCAATAGGTAGCTGTAAGTGCTCTCATTTTTCCATAGCGACATACATACGCACACACAGATTCTTAATGATTTAATATTATTTTTTTAAATAAATATATCACGATACCATTCGTTGGGAACAGTCTGAAAACTGTTTCGGATCCAAAAGTGATATGGATAAAAAGTGTTCGAGACTCATACCATCACTGGTGCTAAAAGGTTTAAAGCAAAATTCAGTAATTTGTAATAAATTATGCAGAGATAAACATAAAACAAAAGAAAAATAAGTCAACCTTAAAATTAAATGGAATAAAATACATCTGTATCACGAATATTGCTTAAAAGAAATAAAATTCGCATGTTTTATAAAATAAGGAATTTAAGTCCTTGCTTTAGTTTTACTGTCCTTCTATTACTATTCTTCCTTATCTTTATTTTTTCTTGTTAAGGAAGTATTTGACAAAAGCATCCTTCCTTAACAAGAAAAGCTATGGCAAGCTGTCGATGACATTAGACTGAAACCTTTATTGAGTAATCAAGCATGTCGACAAAAAAATTCAAATTTTAACGGTCTCTCAAAAGGGGTTTGTTAAGATATTTCACGCTTTAGCTGAGCTTGCAACCCACAAAACGTCTGTCGCACTTATGCATGCTAACTTTTTTTTGGCCATTTTAGCTTAAGCATTAAATATCGTTGAATTGTATATGCTGTTGAATTGTATATGACGTAAATCCTTCGCATTTACGTCATATACAATTCAACAGCAAAATCACAAAAATGTTGAACGCATCATGCCTTTAATATTTCCGATGCAGGGTTAATTGTTCGATGCGACGTTTAGCTTAGAGCTTGGCTCCTCCTGAAGTGTAGTTTGCCGTTATCGAGAAGCGCCATGATGAAATTGTCTCTCTCTCTTTCACTGTATATGTGCATAAATGTATATGTTCTGCTTCGTTTCCTCTCCTGCGCGTACACTGACAGTATCCAACCCTTTAATTAAAATGTTGATTAATATTATAATCTGCCCGGGCTCCCTTTTCCTTAAGTTTTGGGACACATTTTTTCAGACTTTACTTAGTTTACCATATCAGCATTCTTTGTTCATGGTACAATAGTTAAAAAAACATTTTTTCCCCTTTTTTTTATTAAATTTAACGTTTTAATTTTTCTTTTTTAAAGATCATGCTTTTCTTAATTACGCTGCATAAAATTGGATACAACAGCAAAATCACAAAATATTTAAAAACAGCATATTTTTAGTATTCCCGATACTAAAAAAAGTTACCGTTACCATACATGTTCTTATATTCACTACGTTAATTCTTTAAAATGTAACTGTTAGCGTAGTCAGCCGCCTAAAATAGTCATCACAAAAAAGAAAAAGTGAATAGAGTAGTTCAGCTAGAATAGTCAGTCTATAGTCCATATAGAGTAATTTCATAAAAATACTGAATATTTCTTATAAGACAACTCATGATTTTAGTACATGTTTAATAATTTAATCAAATTAAAAGTAGAAAAAGATCTTTTATGAACTCATTTCTTGCTTGTAAATTGCTTAGTTTATTACTCAGTAACCGTCCAGATTAAATTTTAAAGCATCTTAGATTTTACTGAATGGCAACAAGATAAAGGCATTTATTTCCACCGCGACTTCATACTGCTTTCGCAGAGCCGAATTTATTAATTAAAATTGAATGATAAGTATCTTACAGTTTTTCCGAGTGGCAACAGGCTTCCGCTCTGGCGATAAAAAGGTTTCGAGCAGGGTTCTTACGTTTTCAAATTGTTGAGTTTTTTAATGAAAAAATTCTGTAAAGTTGTACAAAATATGTATCAGACAATAAAAGAAATTCAAAATTCGGGGTTCCAGGGGTTCCAGGTGCTCATACACGGGTAGAAAACTATGTCATTCAAAATTTTAAATTTAGGTACCTTCGATTTTTCACAATGCGAGAAAGATGCGTTACGTACATACAAACTTTTTATTACTGAATATCTATAAAATTAATGCAGGTCGATAATATTCGGGAACAATAATTTGCAAAGCGATATGTCGCTTATGATGAAACAACGCAAAATCTCGTTTCGAGACTAACCACGCCTTTTGGGCTTATTAAAAAAAGAGAGAGAAAGAAGTTTGCGAAGTGTGGTATTTTGCAATCGGCCGTAAACCTATAAAATATGGTGTACAAATTGCAGCACGAACGTGCAGTATAAGCACTCATAGTTGGGTGAAAGGGTTTTATGTGTGGGGTGACCATGTTCGTTGTCTGATAAGCCTCTTTCCTGGAAGCCAGCATACGTGCCCTTCGACAGTGACTATTGCTTTCCGAAGTAGCACAATGCTGCCGTAATGATGCAGCAATCTCGTTGCCTATTCGTCCGTGATCTAGCCGAACAGCCAATAGCTGACTGCTTATCACGTGCCACAATCGGAAAAAACTTTTTGTTTACACTTTTCGATATGGCGTCAGAACTACACAGCGACGATTTTTTGTTGACAGAGATCATAGCTGTCCACAGCAATAAAATCATCAGCGTTGTTTATGGGATTCTCAGTTACCTTAAAATATATTGGCAGAAATGTCAAATTCTCATTAAATGGGAAAATCTGTATGTTTATAAAGCAATGATCCGACTAGTATATCCACATGCTTCACCTGTATTTAATACCGTAGGCAATAGGATACTAAAAAAATATAATTTCTATGAAATCAGATTATCTGCCTTACAAAATTCTCATTAATTATTACAAAAGTTCGTTATTTCATATGTAACAAGAATTTCTTATAAGTATTTCAATATGAAATACATCAAAAACTAACTTCAATAAAATAACAGTTTCTAAAATAAAGCAACTGAGTATGAGAGAGTATTCAATAAATTATAACTACGAAATTTTCGAAGACAGTTACAACCTGGGCCATACGTTGCTCATTTACTGAACATTAATTAAATTACCTTTACAGTGACTTCTACTTATTTAATTATTTTCCGAACGCGCATCTGTCACAAGTAGCTGAATGGTCAGCGCTCTAGATTGCAAAGGTAAAAGTCCTGAGTTCGAGCTTCAGTTGTAACCAAAGCTTTTTCCCACTTCAGCGAAATTCGTTTTATCACTAGCTTTTCTCATTTTGAAACGTGTTTTTTATATTTAATCATTAATCATTTTATTCTTATTTTATCTATTATTATGAGTATTATTCTTTTCAATTCTTATTTTATCTATTGTTGCTGATTATTATTATTGTTGTTGCTTTCAATTCTTATTTTATCTATTATTGTTAATTATTATTATTATTGATGTTTTCAGTTCTTATTTTATCTGTTATTGTTCAATTATTATTATTATTGATGTTTTCAGTTCTCATTTTATCTATTATTATTATTGTTTTCAGTTTAGTTTATAAATGTTCACTGCACACAGAACACATTAACCTATTATTTAATGATATATTTGCATCTCTTGCATAAATTATCTCTTTATTTTTACTTCATTGCATATTTTGTACAGTACATAATTTTACACAAAGTGTCCAAAATTTGAACCTCATTCTAAATTCAAAAATTAAAAATATGCGCTAATAAAAAATTATATACATATTACTTTGGCACCATCAAAATCATCAATCAACTATTTTATGTTGTTGCCGTCTTGTCCATGTATTTTATGAACGAATGGCTGTCAGAACCTCAAGGAGGTTCTACTTCCACTCCAATGTTCAGGAAGAGCACCTCAGAGTGTGATCCAGTGGTCCCACATCCCTCCCTACCACAAACCACACAAGAGGACTTTCGGCTCGCCATATTCTTAGAGTGCCCACATACCGCAAAGGCACTATACAAGAAATTTATTCTTCCATCGGTATTCGAATCCGGGCCCTAAATGGTATCCCATTATGCTCCCATTGTAATGTGTAGTCGGCCATCAATCAACTTCCAACTGCTAATAAATATTCTGTTTTGTCACTAGCACTTGGCAGGTTTTGCCAAGATATTGAGTGTCAGTAAGAAGTAATAAAAAAAAAGGTTTGATAAGACAAGTAATGAATTTAATCACTGAATATTTGAAATAAGAATATTATTACTTGAATTACAAGAAAATTTTAATATTACTTAAATTTTTCAAACATATCCGGAATATCTTGTATAGTTAATCAAAAGGCAAATATATAAAGAGTTATAGGCATCGAAGAAACCTTTTAATGGAATAAATGCAAATGGTAGCTATTTTGACATCTGATAGTAACAGAGCATAAATATTTTAGCAGAGTTTTGTTTTACTTTAATTACAAGCATATTAATTCAGGAATATTATTTAAAAAACTTAATGCAGATATTGATGGCCTTTCAATTTATAGAAATAAGCAATCACTTAGAAGCACTAAAAATCAAAAAGTAATGCCTTAACATTTTCACGTGTTTTACATAAAAAGGCATATTTCCTTTTATTTAAAGAAAAAATATTTTCTTTTAGTCTTTTGCTATGAAAGTAATTTTCTCTATAATCCATTAAATTCAAATTTGCAGCAAATACATTTTAATGGTTGAACTTTTTTCTTCTAATTTAAATAATGTGTAATAATGTATAGCGAATAATCAATCTATAAAAGGCTTTACTTCTTACACAGATTCCTTTACACGTACTCCCATACCATACATAAGCAAACAAGCCAAGGGAATGAGGAAAGAAGAATTAAAAATATGAAGTTGATTTCATTATATGGGGGATAGTGTTCCAAGTCATTTAGTTCTCTTTATATACTGTATTCGAAAACAATTTTATAAATCTTACTTTGCATAAAAACTGATTTGTGCGTATGATTGGTGTTTAATATTACTGCGTTGTTATATAGCTTAATAAACGAAATTTCAAGATAAAACGAAATGAGTATGACATTCTTTTGACCAGACTACAGAATATTATGGTATTTTTAACCTTTAACCCAGTCTTTCCCAAAGTGGGCGATAACGCCCCCTTGTGGGCGTTTGAGACCTGGAGGGGGCCGTTAAGAGGCCCAGAAAAAAATAGGGGCGTTGACATGGGTTAGGGGGGCCATGGTAGATTTGTAATTTGATTTAATTTATATTTTAAATTTCACTAGAATTAAAACCTACCTACTACACAATAACGAATACTTAGTTTATATTTCTACCCTGTATGATGGTATAAAAACTTAAAATACTTAACATAGATTTCGTAGGATAGCCCGCATGCCGTATGCGCGTACGTTGTAAAATGACGAAAAGCATACCGCTGTGTAAATGCATGAATCGCCAAATGTGGCAAACATTCCGAGGGAAAAGACTAACTGCGGGAGCCGGTGCACTTATGATGTTTTGCTTCGTAGACGTACTGTCCGTTTTCGTTTGGAGAAACCTTCAGCGCTTTTACGCATGCGTCAGGTCTGCTTCGAGTTCATCAAAATAGGGTTGAGACAAAAGAGAAATGTTTATTTAACATGCGTGCTTCCGTGCTTCTGAAAAACCAGTCTGAGGAAAAAGCCCCTTTTCAGAATAGAATCGTCTACAAGTGGCAGTTTTGCAATACGAAAACGGACTTTACGTGGTAGCAATCGGCTGGTTCATCGATACTTGTCCTAACTTGCTCAGTACGATTGAGCGTCGGATAAACGAGTCTTATTCCTGTCGGTGCTTGCTGTATTTAAATCCTATGTAAAAGCTCGTAATTTTTCTTATATTTTCATTAGTGGTTTCGCGCGCTATCTTTAAACGAGTATTTAAGTTCAACACTTTATTTACATATTTTTGAAAAAAAAAACCATGTCGCAAGCAAAAAATAAGAAACGGAAATACACTGCAGAATATACTAAATATGGATTCATAGAAAATTTGAGAAACCCGTCTTTGCCTTTGTGCCTTCTTTGTTCAAAAACATTTTCAAACGAAGCGATGAAGCCTTCAAGACTTCAAGATCATTTAAATAAAATGCATCCAGATAAGAAAGACAAAAATGTAGCCTAGTTTCAAGATCTGGAAAAGAAGCATAATGCTCAGCCAAGTATATCGAAACTTTTTTCGATGGCTGCTAAGTAAGACGATGACGGACTTCGAGCTTCATACAATATCTCTCTGTTAATTGCTCAAACAGGTAATCCACACACCATCGGAGAAACGTTAATTTTGCCGGCGATAAAAGAAGTTATAATTACTGTGCTCCATAAACCGGCGGCAGATATAATTCAAAAAATTCCTTTGAGCAATAATTCTATGCAAAGACGAATTGATGAAATGGCTGAAAACATTGAAGAGTCATTGTGCAATCGTCTGAAGACTAGTCAATTTCCAATTCAGTTGGATGAGTCCACTTTACCAACTAACAAAGCATTGTTGTTGTCTTACGTGAGGTTCATTAAAGATGAAAAAATATGTCAAGAACTTTTATTTGCTAGAAATTTAGAGACAGACACAAAAGGAGAAACCATATTTAAAACACTGGAAACGTTTTGTGATGAAAAAGGAA
This sequence comes from Stegodyphus mimosarum, assembly GCA_000611955.2. Classification (NCBI taxonomy): domain Eukaryota; kingdom Metazoa; phylum Arthropoda; class Arachnida; order Araneae; family Eresidae; genus Stegodyphus; species Stegodyphus mimosarum. The sequence goes on along the minus strand of KK117132.1, from coordinate 276,362 downwards.
TTCCCTTGAAGAATATTATATCAGCTGCTACAGATGGTGCTCCAGCTGCGACAGGGTCTCAAAAAAGCTTCATGTCGTACTTAAAAAACAAAATTCCTGATGTGATTGCTGTACATTGCGTTATACATCGACAGCATTTAGTTGCTAGAAATTTAAGGGGACGACTGTTTAAATCATTGCAACATGTCATCAGAGCAGTCAATAAAATCCGAAACAACTCTTTAAATGACAGATTATTTAATCAGCTTTGTGTTGCTAATGATGAATATTTCAGCAGAAGTGCGTTGGCTATCAAAAGGAAATTGTCTGACTCGTCTTTACAATCTGTTTGACTCTGTCATAGAGTTCTTGGAAAACAAAGACACAGCATTGCGCGAAAACCTCATCACATCAAAGAATGATATCGCATACCTGACAGACCTTTATACATTGTTTAATATGAATCACCAACTTCAAGGCGATGACTTGAACTTAATAAAAACAAAAAATATCATCGCTGCTTTCGCAGCCAAGCTGCTCTTACACAAGAAGAATATCGGCAGACGTGAGTTCCATAATTTTCCCAATTTATCAGTATCCTGCAACAACGACGACTTGCTCGTCTACTGCCAACATTTTGAAAATCTTCACAGTGATTTCATTGAAAGATTCCAGAACATTTTTAAATTGGAAATACCAGACTGGGTGTTAGATCCTTTTTCAAAAGTCAACATAGCAATATCCCCCCAGCTGGAAGAAGAGCTTATAGAACTGACAACGAACGAGGAAATAAAAAGCAAATTTAAAAATGGCTACCAACAATTTTGGCTACAAAAGTCAATTCCGCAGTTGTATCCTGGATGTTGGTCGATCGTTCAACAATTTTTTATATCATTCCCATCGTCATATTTGTGTGAACGTGGATTTAGTGCTGTGACAACGCTGCTTACTAAAAAGAGAAATCATTTGCAAGTTACCAAACGCGGCGACTTACGACTGGTTTTGAGTAAAATCGAACCTGATATCAACAAACTTGTTAAAAATCATCAAATTCATCCATCCCATTATATTAGTTTAAAAACTAAAATTGATTACCTATCTATATTGTTTCTTTTAATTTGATTAAAATATATTATTAATATTATAAAGTTGCGTTTTAATTGCTCTCACTGGTAAACATTTCTAGTTTAGAATGTAAGTTTAAACACCACCACACTATAACTAAATTAATTAAAGTAATGAAATTGGGGTTTTTAAGTTTAAGGAGTGTATAAAAAATGGCGGGAGATGAAAAATAATTGATTTTCAAAGGGGGCAGTAGAAGAAATAAGTTTGAGAAACACTGCTTTAACCTCATTGATTCATTACTCATGAGTGTCATGCTCGTGTAAACCAATTTTAAATCATATCAACACTAAAATACTGCAAAGGGAGAAAATGTGTGACAAACATTGAAAACAACAAATCAGTAAATTAAATGAGTATCAACAAATGTATTTGTAAATATCATAACGATAATATAACAGGTGTAAATATACTAAAAATGGCGTTGTTTAAGCATTAGCAAAAACCCGTTCAAGTTTTAATTTAATTTATTGGGTCCAGTGTTCTAAAATATGAGAGAAAACAAACAAGTAAACTAATCTTCATTTATTTGGTATTTAACAATAACTTCCTACAACATTTTTTTAGATACATAAGGGGTGGGGTGGTTACAGATGTGGTTTACCGGGGTGAGAAAAAACAGGTAGAAACATAACACCGAAGAACGTTTCTACAGTTGAAATATAATAATTATATAGCGAAATTCATGTTTCTTAAGAATGTTTCTACGGTTGAAATATAATAATTATATAGCGAAATTCATGTTTCTTAAGAATGTTTCTACGGTTGAAATATAATAATTACATAGCGAAATTCACGTTTCTTAAGAATGTTTCTACGGTTGAAATATAATAATTACATAGCGAAATTCATGTTTCCTAAGAATGTTTCTACGGTTGAAATATGATAATTACATGGCGAAATTCATGTTTCTTAAAAATGTTTCTACATTACCATAAACTACTTTACCACCAGAGTCAGAAAATATGGATTGAAACTTTACGAGAAAGAGCGGTACGTTAACAAACTTATTAAACTTTATACACCAACTTGTGTGAAATAAAGAACTTTAAAATTCAAATTGAAAATGACCTTAAGAGTGAACCTAACCAGAAATTAAACATTAAACAAAACAAGCTAAGATTAAGCGTTAAATAAACATTACAAAAACCAAGTTAAGATTAAGAGTTAAAGAACAAAATTAAATGGTTAACTAAACAACCTTAAGGATGAAAGCAAAATTAATACAAGCAACTTAAATTCAGAGTTAACCAAAACTGCCAAAATTAATTGGCAACAATTACTTTCCAACAAAGCAAAATTTAAGATCCACTAATAAAATCAAATTAATAACTTCTATGACTGATAACAGAATTAAGATAATCATTACAATTAAGAAAAGTATACTTCAGTTACTGCTACTGAATTAAGATAAGTATGTAATACATAATACTCATTACATAACAAGAACAACAGATGAAACATTTTGCTTTTGCATCCTTCTATGAGTGTCATATGATGTTTTTCTCTGCAGTGATTCTAGAGGCTGAACGCAGACTTCGCTAGCGTCTTTTCGCCGGCGAAGTGCGATTTGTTCTGTTATTTACGTCGCTAGCGTAGCTTGCGGATACACCTTTAGATAAACGCGTCGTTTTTGCTCTTTCATATACGACATTCTCTCGAAAAAACGTGGGATCTTAGTTTGCAACTACTTCGCATTACGACGTTTTAGTGCCTTCGAAATGTCTTTTTCTTGTGACTATAGCGCTTTGCTACGACATCTTTTAAATTAATTCCGATTTAACAAAACATACTAAATACTAAATAAATTAACTGAATTTTTCAAACTCTTCGGCCTTTTTACGTCCTGAAATTTTATTTTCCTTGCTTTCTAAAATCCTGAAACTGCTTTACTTCAAGATTTTCTGGAATAATCATCTAAAACTGTATATTTTAATAAATAATTAATTAAATAAAATTAGCTAAATAAATTAAATAAAAATTTCAAATTTATTCAGATCTTATATGTAACTCGTATAAAATAACTAAATATTTATATCTCTGAATACTTTTGTTTACTGTTTGAATGAAAATATTTTGAATGCCCTGAACTAAGAAAAGAGTTTTCTTGTGATAAGCGCTGTTACCTTTCTTGAATAATTTACCAAAATAAAAAAACAAAGTTTTTTTATTTCATTAAATTAACACATACAGATAAAATATTCTTCGTGGATTTACACAAGCATCCTAAGCAATTAGATTATTGCATATTAAAATATGTTTATTTATATTTGGTGAATATATATGCCTTTAATACATGTATAGACGAGGTTTTAGCTTTTTGTCGGAACAAACTCTATATGTGTGTACATGCATATTTTCTGAACATCTGAGTAAGCTGCACATTTATTTAATATAAAATTATATATTTTAGCAAATTGTGGATTTGACAAAAACGTTTAATAAAATAATGGTCTTGAATAAGAGCTACAAATTTGTTCGGACCTTTCACTATATAATATAAATTAATTAATTTAAGCATCATTCTCGTGCACTTTCTGGAAAATATTTGCTCCTATCCTACGGTCAGAGTTTTTGTATTATTTTTATTTGTGGTGAAAATAAATATTTAAAATGTGTATTTTCTTTATCTACTGAAGATCATCAAAGATGATTTCATTTATTTCAAAGATTTTATTGAATTATATCTCCTTCTCGAAGAAAATACGGGATCCAAAAAATTATGTTTTAATATTTCTTCATTTAGCTTTCATATATAAACTTTCCAATATCAGCAATGTTTGTTAAGAAACCTTAATTTTAGCAGTTATATTACCTATTTTTTGGCTATAACTCTCATCTCCTAATTTAAATAATAACTTAGCAGATGTCCTTAAATCGAAAGGAAGAAAAATGTTATTTATTTAACTTTCAGAAAGACTGAAATGTACTTTGCGTTAAAATTATTTTCGGTTGCCAAAAAATAAAAAAAAATCAAATTAAGATAGTTTGACAAAAAATCGAAAACATAAATTTCATAAATGTAAAAGCGAACCTATGTAAGTTAAGGTTAAACGGAGAAAAGGATGTTCCGGGATGAGAAAATGCCAGTCGCCCTATAAACCAGCAAAGGTCGATAATTAAATATAATCTTTTGACGCAACTTTTAAAGTGTAGTTTGCTTTCTTGATACTTAATAAATAAAGAAGTAAATAAACAAATTATGTATAATGTTTAGCACTTTGAAAATATAGAACATAAATTACCTTCTGTGATTAAAAAAAAGTTTGCCATGATCTAAATTCATTTTAAATTTATGTCTCCTGTTTTGAAACGGCTACGTTCTAGTCTCTAAACTCTATAATGATAGTTTACCTCTACACACTATAATGGTAGTGAATTTTATTATCTTTTTCCGTGTAAGAAGAAGTATTCCAAAAGGTCATCGTGAGCATTTCTCGAACATAATGCAGTCTTTCAACCTCAAAACTGTATATAAAAGCTGTCATTGAAATCATATACTTTAATTTTCAAACACTAAGCAAGCAAAGAATGTTCCGAAGCTGATTGTTTTTGGGTTTGAATTAGTTTCCTAAACATGCCACATGGTTTTTTCACTTGTGAGATTTTCTTCTACATAAAAAGATTGCACTAGATTTGATTAATTTTGCATGCGGAAAAATGAAGAAAATCATCATTGTGTGTCTAGATAAAGTTATGAAAGCTTTGGAAAATCAGGAAAAAGACGAAATATCTGAAAATAACTCCATCATTATAGCGTCTGCATTCTGCCACATATAGGCTGCGGGAAAATACTCATTGCAGTCAAGGCTTGAATAGTTTCACCCCCACTTATCCACTGATTCAAAATCTGCGATTTCGCTTATCTGGCTCATTAGCCTCATAAGGGTGGGAGAAATGCCAGAAGTTTCGTAAGTTATGAAATATAAGCGAAATGAGAAAAGTCCGTAACAAAGTCAAAATAAAATAATTCAAATTCCCAAAATTGTGTCCACTCACGTACATTTTGAGCCTATTTAAATAATATGTTGAACGGTAACAGTTATCTCGGAACCTTGTGTGCAGTCTCAGGTTACAGGAATCTCCTCACACTCTCTTCAGACCCTTCCTTCATGGTTTTAAATATATGAATTTGAAATTTTAACTATCAACGAAAAAAGAGCATTAGATTAATTTTTGTCTCTTTGCTAAAACTCTGTTTTCAAATTGCTTCTAATTTTGCTCCTAAAATTTATACTGTTCTCATTAAAACTGTTTTCTCGTTGGCTTATTAAAGTCCCTGTATACCGTAGTACGAATGATATACTCTTTCGAGAATTAAAACAAAATTTCAGAATTGTTTAATTTTCTAGACTACAGGAGAGACTATACTTTTAATTAGAAGAAATCTTACATTGTTTTTTTAATAAAATGCATGGAATATATCACTGTACAGAATATTTTGTTATAGCACAAGAGAGGCTACTTTTCTCAGTCCTCTTTTTTTTACTGCAAAGGAGCTTTATCCGTGAAGAACTATTGTTTTCGTTTTGCGATTTTGCGTCAAAAACATTAAAAGTCTGAATCACTTTTCAAACTGTTGCCACCAAATCTTGTATCCCTGTATTATATTTAAAGAAATTAAATAATGAAGAATCTGCATAAATGTATGTTAATTTCTCCAAATGTGATAAAACAACGGTACTTAGAGGCATCCAGTTTTGAATAACGTACGTTTCCACCCGAATATACGCATTTGGAAGCCCAAATTTGGAATTTGGAATTTGTTTTATTATCGATTTAATATTTTGTAAAACTTTAACGAATTCTGATGAACAAACTCAACGATTTAAAAGCGAGCAATGGCAAGGGGAAAAAAAAGAAAAAAAAATTATCTCTAGCGCGCGAGACTGTGTACCGGAAGTTCTAAAGATATGCTCGTTTTAAAATTATTTTGCGATATTACTGTCGAACTGAATTTTATGGTTTAAGTGCGAAGAACATCGTATTTAATAAATAAAGGTAACACACAAAATGTTAAAAAAAAGCCCTAGTGCTATGCCGGAAAGCTTACATACAGGCGCAACCGCCGAATTTTTCGTAACACTGCCGTTCGACACGTTTCGAGAAATATCTCGACAGGAAATCATTCTAGAAGCTTCCCGATTAGACCATGGGATATCGCCAATTTGGTCGCCAAATGGGCGATAAAGTCGCCAATCTGGCAACCCTACCATACACTATTTTATGGCAACCCTAGTGCCATAAAATACGTTTCCATACATTGGCATAAGTACACGTTTCGCAGCTAGCTGCATCACTCCGAGGCGATGCTGCAGATATCCTAGGAGTTCTGCCACAAGACCAGATTTCCAGTTTTGATGCCCTCTCGAACGCACTAGAACTCAGATTCGGAGAAAAATGCGTAAAGGACTGTAGTCGTCTCCAACTCAAAACCCGCCAACAGAAACACCGACAAGAAAGCAATGAAGTGCTGGAATTGCGGACTCGAAGGACATCCGCGCAGGAACTGTCACGTGAGCCAAGACCGGGAGGCAGCTCCAGGGAAACTAAAATGCGGCAATCTCACGGGGCGGAGGTTGCCAGGCAGAGATGTAGCCTCTCTGAAAGTTCTTCAGATCTCGTCAATGAGCGGCGGAGATAACGGATTGTTCGTCGAAGGATACGTGAATAAACACCCTTGTAAGATGATCATCGATACGGGAGCCAACGTAACCATCGTCAGAACAGACGTAGCGCGGGAACTAAACGAGACTTTGCGCTGGACTCCGCCCTGTGTGACTCTACAGACAGTGACAGGTGACAAGATCCCCATTGAAGGTAAAATTAACATCACCATTACCTTCGGAAATGAGACTTACCAGCACTTGGCATTCGTCGCTGACATCGCGGACGAATTAATACTTGGACTAGACTTTTTGCGGAAATATGACTTTACACTGGACTTCAAACGCAACGAAATGCACTCTGCGAGGGAGGATATACCCGTGTTTGAAGTGAAGAGTGATATTCCTTCAGCTCACCAAGTAATAGCGAAAACGGACGTCACGATCCCTCCGATGACAGAATTACTAATATCCGGCTGCATAGAAAACAGAAATAGCTTCAAGTTTGGAATAATTGAATATCCCGAAAATAGCTCGAGAAATGTATTAGTCGCCTCTACATTAGTGGACCTCTCCAAAAATTTCGTCCC
>KK117132.1:255307-268874 GCA_000611955.2 Stegodyphus mimosarum | reverse complement strand
TGCGAAAGATGGAAATGGAGCAAAACAAGGTTAGAAGCGACATCATGGAGCTTAGAGAGGAAACCAAAACCAAATTACAAGATATGAAAGAGGAACTGAAGGAGGAAGCTGCAACTAAAATAGCCGATATGGAAGAAAGATTCGAAGAAAAATTTAGGAAGTTTCGGGAAGAGGTAGACATGTTGAAAGAAAAACGAACTGAGCCGAAGAGAGAAATTGAAGATTTTAAGATTCTCACAATAATCACAACGCTCACACTACTTCGCAAGTAGTGTGAGCGTTGGCTTTTAAACTCTTAGTTAGCTATATAAACCCTTGCGTTTCTGAGAGTAGTTACTTGAGAACCAACCAACAGTTAGTTAGTTGTTGTTGTTGCTGTTATACTTGTAGAGGCTGTTTGTTTACTTAATGCTGTATTGATTGTAGCGATTTCGCTGTGAGATAGAACTATTTTATCTGTTTTGAAGCACAATTTATTTACAGTAATGTTGCGTTTTTACGGGTTCGTGGATTTGAGAGTATCCGATGAAAACACGATGCAGAACAATAAAAAGCACAATTTATTTACAGGAATTACTATTTACAGCACAGTTCCAAAATCACCTTTATAAGCATCGAAAATCTACAATAAATACGCTGAAACAATCAGCAACACAGCTTCAGGCTGTAACTGTAAAGGCAGCTTCACGGCAACACTAATCTTATAATAAAACACCGTGGAACAATCACCAATCCACTGTCAAGCTATACTGTAAAGATAGCTTCACGGCAAAGCACTATCTCGATTGCTTTCCGTTCACAGAACTCTCGCGTAGCAGCTATTCTCACAACTGATCACACTGCTCGCAACACTTCACAATCTCTTCGCAACTCTGCTCGTAACAACTCCGCAACTAACTCGCAACAACTAACTCAACTAACTCGCAACTCGCAACTAACTGGCTCTCAGAAACGCAAGGGTTTATATAGCTTTTCTTTAAGTTCGACACGTTTCGAGAAATATCTCGACAGGAAGTTATTCTAGAAGCTTCCCGATTGGACAATGGGATATCGCCAATTTGATCGCCAAATGGGCGATAAAGTCGATAATTTGGTCGCCAAATGGGCGATAAAGTCGCCAATCTGGCAACCCTGCCATACACTATTTCATGGCAACCCTAGTGCTATGCCGGAAAGCTTACATACAGGCGCAACCGCCGAATTTTTCGTAACAGTATTTAATAAATAAAGGTAACACACAAAATGTTAAAAAAAAGCCCCTTTGGATGTAATTTAAAATGTGAAACTTTCAGTTTTTTTGGGGGTGGGGGCGGGGGAAGGGGCGCATGTATCTTTTCTGTGAGACTAAAAACATTAATAAAGTCGGCTTAAGAAGTGATGTGGCTGAAATCCAAACGCGCAGATACGATGCATAACATTTTATTATTACTTGTGCGTTATTTTTATCAAACAGCAATAGTCGAACAACATCTTTAATGACGTTGATATTTATATGCCTCTTCTAGGATGAGGTTTACCAGGAATAACACATTTACGACCATATTAAGCGAAACAAGTAACTTTATGCTGAAACGTATCGTCTTGTTAACAATAAATTGAATATGAGTATGTAATACAACAAAAACACATCATTATGAGAGTTTCTGCGAAGTATTTACAATGATTTTACAGATCGTTATCGTATTCGTAAGTCAATTTTGCGAAAGATAATTCCTTTCCGATCGATTTATCGATCGCCTGTAAGCGAAGTACACAGGCTTCGGAAGAAAAAGTCTTTTCGGATTGAAACTCGAAGCAGCTTCCTTCGGATTAAACCTTTTTTTTTTTTTTTCTCGATTTGTATTTCTTACTTGGTGTACGTATTTCTAAATATGGAAAATAAAGTGATTAATATCACAAGCTATTAATTCCAGAAACAAAAAAACTTCACGAAACTTGAAGTTCGAAGTGCTTACGAGATGCTGTAGAGATAAAGTTAGATAAAATGAATCATGTGATTAAAGGTATGGTATATGTACTTAAGAAGCCTCGAGGGCTTTCTGCCTAAGGGTAGAGATGTCTTCGTGGAGGACTTTCTAAACAAATGATTAATGGAAAACTAAAGTTTTAGAAAAGGAAGAAAATTCTTTATACTCTCCTAAGGCTGCTATCACAAATCTGTTTGTTTCGGAAGAACAACTGTTTGGAACAATTTTTCTACTTTGTCACAACAGCCAATCACGACAGATCACTTTTGGGTTAACATGTAAAGGAGAAAGTGGTTCTCCATTACAAACAAGCTGGTACTATTCTAAGCTAATTGCTGATTGGTTGAAAACGAACAACTCGCAATTTTTTTTAAAGGAAGGAAAAAATCGCGCATCTTTCGTTCAATAGCAAACCAAGCAGAAAAACTGTCCGAAACATTTGTTCGTATGAAACAAATGCATGTGTGATATGGGCCAAAAAGAGCAACGATCCCAGAATAGTCGATTTCGTTAGAATTTCGTAAAATTATTGAAGACTTCAAGAGATCTTTACAAATACTTAGAATGCACTATTTGGAAATAAGCAAGAGAAACCAACTGTTGTTTTTAAATAAATTCATGTTATTTAAGTTAACTATATTTACTGTAAGCACCGGTACCAGCTGGTAATATTAAATGTTTCAAAAGCGAAGCCATATTTCGAAACCGAACTTTCGAAAGTGGTGACCCACGCATTGGTGGGCTATTAAAGCCAGTCATCAGTGACCTATGGGTTAGCAGGCTACCAGACCGACGTTTCAAAGCCGTTGGGCAATATGGTGACATGGAAATTGGCAAATTACTTACCTGCATCAGCCACTAGTGATTTATGTGTTGGTGGACTATTTAAGGCCGTTGGTCATAAGTACTTGTGGGTTGGCAGGTGAACGTTTTAAAGCCGTTGGGCACTATAGTGACATTGGTAGGTTATTTAATTGCATTAGTCATCAGTGATTTACGTGTTGGTGGGCTATTTAAGGCCTTTGGTCATTAGCACCTCTGTGTTGGCAGGCTAGAGCAGGCGAACGTTTTAAAACTTTGGGCACTATAGTGACCTAGGAATTGATAGGTTATTTAACTGGATCAGTCACTAGTGATTTATGTGTTGTGGACTATTTAAGGCCGTTGGTCATTAGTACCTGTGGGTTGGCAGGTTAGCAGGCGAATGTTTTAAAGCCTTGGGCACTAGTGACATAGGAGTTGGTAGGTTACTTAACTGGATTAGTCACTAGTGATTTATGTGTTGGTGAACTATTTAAGGCCGTTGGTCATTAGTTCCTCTGGGTTGGCAGGCTAGAGCAGGCGAACGCTTTAAAACCTTGGCCACTATAGTGACATAGGAATTGATACGTTATTTAACTGGATCAGTCACTAGTGATTTATGTGTTGTGGACTACTTAAGGCCGTTGGTCATCAGCACCTGTGGGTTGGCAGGTTAGCAGGCGAACGTTTTAAAGCCTTGGGCACTAGTGACATAGGAGTTGGTAGGTTACTTAACTGGATTAGTCACTAGTGATTGTTTCGTGAACTATTTAAGGCCATTGGTCATTAGTACCTGTGTGCTGGCAGGTTAGTAAGCGGATCTTTTAAAGACGTTGAACACTATAGTGACATTGGTAAGTTATTTAATCGCATTAGTCATCAGTGATTTATGTGTTGGTGGGCTATTTAAGGTCGTTGGTCCTCAGTGCCTGTGGGCTGGCAGGTTAGCAGACGAACGTTTTAAAGCCTTGGGCACTATAGTGACATAGGAATATTGGTAGGTTATTTAATTGCATTAGTCACTAGTGATTTATGTGTTGGTGGACTATTTGAGGCCGATGGTCATTAGTACCTGTGGGTTGGCAGGCTGCTTAAAACAGCGGATTACCGGTGACTTAAGAGTTGGCAGTCATTAGGGTACGACACGTCAGTAAGTTTACATAGATTACTAAAATTAAACTAAACAACGATTCGGACCCGCACCAAAACCGTCGTTGAATGGATTTTTAACATGAAAATTGCAAAGTTAAATAACGAGAAATTACAGACAATTTTTTACAACGTAGTAAGTACTGTTTACTACACTCGAAACAGACACCCTCACAGATATTCAAACGTAACAAGGAAAAGATTGTTAAGAGTTTTTCGAGGCACCAAAAATACTCCACGAAAACAAATGAAAAAGCTGATCTTCACCCCGAACAACTTCCTCTCAGCAAAAACCTTCCGCGATAAAGCTTTTCAAATTGAACTCGGAACTTCCTGTCATCTTCTCACTTTCTCTTTTCCATCAGCTGACCTCCGACTCGATTTAACGCTACTTCTTTTCCCGAGTGTTCCGCTTTTCAGCTCATAAAAGAGATAGACGGTTCAGAACGCAACAGGAAACTGTATCTGAGATAGCACTTTGGGCGGAAGGAAATCACCACTGACAGTTTTCGATGGGATTTAAAATAGCCTATTTTTGACTTCTGAGTTTATTTTTCTGATCGTTACAATACAGGAAAGAAGAAAAGTGTGATAGTAAAAAAAGAATTAACTCCTCCCCCCCCCTCCCCACACGCACAAAATAATCTTACATTCAGCACGCTGAAGAAACGAATGGATTTAAGTTTGGTTTATTTAATGGCGGTAAAGCACTCGAAAGCTATCTGCCTACAGGAAGGGATGCTTTCAAGGAGGACTTTCTGAGGAAAACATATGCACGTGGGGAGAATCACGAAAACGCCCATGCAGCTAACCCGTTCGCGGGATTTGAACCTCGGACCAGTGTTCAGCGAATTAATGGCTGGACTGCTCGTGGGTCGAAAACATAATAGAAATCCAAATGATTCTTTAGAGAGATAAATAATAAAGGGTGTTAAAAATATCTTTTATTCATTGCAATAATTCATAGAAATTGTTATAATTAGATATATCCTAAATTAAACATATTTTAATACATCAAACAAGATATATTATTAAAAAATCTGATGTCACTACGTGACTTCCTTGAACGAAATAATAAATTACGCATTTTGCATTTCATTTAAACTTACAGGACTCAATGAAATCTACTTCGTCGACAGCGCAATAAACCACAATAGAATAAATGCACTCTTTAAAATTCGATATATGTGTTTACCATAGCGACACTCTAGCTAACTTAACTTAACAGCGTTACATCTCCTTCATTTCACACTCATGAGAATGCACAAAAATTATGTTTACCATCTGGAGAATGAATTACCTAATCGTTGCCACATGCTCTTTTCAAATACTATAATAAATTTAAAACGATGTGCAAAATAAATTAAACAAACAAACAAACAAACAAACAAAATTTTTTAAAAAAATCTGAAAGGTTTCAGATTTTAATTACGTCCAAAGGGGCGTTTATTTAACATTTTGTGTGTTACCTTTATTTATTAAATACCATGTTCTTCGCACTTAAACCATAAAATTGATTTCAAGAGCAATATCGCAAACTAATTTTAAATTGAGCGTATCTTTAGAAATTTCGGTACACGCTCTCACGCGCTGGAGATAAAAATGTTTTTCTGTACAACGTTGGTATTGCTGGCTTTGAAATCTTTGAGTTTGTTAATGAAAAATTCGTTAAAGTTTTAGAGAATATTGTTACGAATTTCACATTTATTTGGCTATTTATTTAGAATTGTAATTAAAATTCCTTTTTATTTTCCCGTGCAACGCAGACGATTTTTGAAGAGAAAGCTAAATAAAAAAAAATAATAATAAATAAAATAAATAAATAAATAAATAAATAACCAACAAAGAAACATAAGGACTAAATTGAAAAGTGATACGCCGTTTTTTGTGAAACGACGCAAAACGCCCAAACGAAAGTAATAGTCCTTCGGGACTAAATCCCTTTGGACTAAAAACAGTTTTTTTCAAACGATTCAGTATTTCTTATTCAACTAATTCAGTTCTCACTTCGCGACAAGTCAAAAAATGCATAAAAACTCGAAATATCTATATTAAAAATTACGAAGTAAATCTTAGACACTTATTTCCCCGAATAAATTCTAGAACGGATTAAGGGTGATTTAATTCGCAACAATAAAAGAAGGCGTTATCTTTGTTGTTGCGAAGTTTAGTTTCTCTAGATTGGCAACAAATCCACTATTCTCCTAAGTTCAAATGTAAACAAATATGTCCGCCATGATGAAAATGATTAGGGTTAACCGCACTTAAAAACTTTGTTGATACTTCTACAAATCTTGCATGTAGATTTACTAAAGGCATAAAAAAACCTCAACCGGAAGATAAGAACAACATAATTCAATCATTTTTAAAGCAAAAAATGCGCAATTTACCAAGATATAAGAATAAAAATCTGAGCTGACCGAGTTGAAAAACAGAGTGGATATATGCATACATTTATATACTTTTGGTGAGGCCGATTGCAACCAAAATAGGAGGTGCACATCTACATGTTATAGCAGTCCCATATACAAAATTTCAACGTTCTGAGGCTACTCGTTTTTTGAGTTATGCGAGATACATACATACATAGGTATGTGCATACGCACAAAACGCCACGAAAAAAATCTCTTTAGAATCTCTTTCAAATCAGTTTTGTAATTTTTCTGGTGGGAAAAAAAAAGTGCTTTAGTGTGTTCTTACATACGAATGTCACTCAAAAACATCGTTAAATTGCATTCGATACCGGTCAAAATAGATATTTTCGTTGAAATATGATACTCGAAATTTTTCGCGATTACAATGCTTCCGTTTTACTTCGTACAAGGAAGTAAAAAGAATTAAACTGCTAAGAAATGCATTTATTCTTTTACATCGTCATTTCTGTTTGGCACGAACTTTATCGCGCTGCGAATTTCCACGACTATTTTCGAGAATTTTAAAGGAATTTTTTTATACAATTTCAGAATTTTCCACGGATGTCGAATAAATGAGCGAATTTTATATTTTTCTGTTTTCTTTTATTTTTTATCATAATGGTCAGATTTCTATTATAAGATCTGTTGAACTTCTTGAACAGGACAAAGTCGTTTCTCGAATATATACGTAATTTATTTCCGTCACCCGTCAGTGTTGACATACATTTCCGATGCCGGCGGGTGTTTTTTAAAAACATTCCACTTATCTCGAAAATCTGTCTATGTACACTAATAATGTATAAAACTACATTCTAATTCAACGGCAATCTGGATCTAAAATAAAAGTGCTGACAAGTTTACAAATGTCAACTTCAATTAAAAAATATATGACATAATTCTCGTTTAACTATGTACTTGCTATTTATATTACACATCATCTTATCATCAAATGTTTATGTTAATTTTTAACTACGAAATTTTTTGCGAACTTGTTAGCAACGATTTAGAATTCAAACAACAAAAATCAGCGTTATAATTGCAAATTTTCACAGGACTAGTTTCGATGGTTTTACCGACCCATCAACCTCAGCTGCCAAAGTGCAAATGAACCAGGTAAGATATAGTGATTAGAAAAGATAAGATAAGATAATGGCTGGACAAGAGTTAAGCTACTGGCGCCATCTATTGATGAAACTAGAACTAAAACATAATTTCCTTAAAAGCTGAAGGTAAAGATGGATTGGAATTAGAGTCGTTAAATAGAACAGATCCCTCTCTATGATAACTTAACCGCGTGAATGCGCAGCAGATTTTGCTTTTCTTTTTTCTTTCTTTACAGTCCTAGGATTTACTAATTAAAAGTTCAAGATTTTATGTTTTACGGAATGGCCGCACACCTAGACCTGGTTATTTGGAAAACCGAGGGAAGATAAAATACAGATTTAATGTTTTGCGCAACACTTTCCAAGTCGTAATGCTGATGAATTTAAAGTAACGTAATGGTCAAGAAATTATAAACTTAAATCACACTTTTAACATTCCGTTAGCCGCCCAAATTGGATAGTGCTTAATGACTCCAACTGCAGAATCGAAGGGCCCAGGTTCGAATCCCGAAGAAGGCATAAATGTTTATAAAATACATACAGTTTTTGCAGAGTTGGGGGCAATCTAAACATGTGCCGAGCCGAAAGTCCTCTAGAGAGATTGGTGGTAGGAAAAGACGAGTGGGAGACTCTCGGATTCCGTCCCGTCCGGAACGCTCTCCTTCAAAATTGGGGGCGGAAATGAGCAAAGTCCTCCTGTCATCTGCATGGTGCCCAAGGGTATTTCCTTTAAAATATGATCGAACGGGAAAAAAAGTTCAGTAGTCTCTTCTGTGGAAGTTAGTGCTATTAATTAGTATGCTAATTTGGCAAACGGTCGCCAAATTTCATATAGTTAAAGACACCGGACTTATGAAAAAGTTAACGCCGGAATAAGGTAGGCAAATTTGCGAAGTCTTGACTAAGCATTTATTTACTTGCAACCTGATTCATTTCCCCTTCTGTGAGGGGGAAAGGAATTTTGGCTCAAAATCCACTATTTTCCCCCGCGATTAAAATTCCACCGACTAAAAGGACACCAAACCATTGCCAATGGCAGAAGCAATCTTGCCTTCTTGGCACGATGAATTTCGTGGGCTTGCGCTGATATCAGATGAGCCAGATTAGTCGCAACAATAACAACATTCCGTTAAAGACATTTTTTACATCAAATTTTAGTTCGCTGAAAACATCCAGGAAATGTTCACAAAAGCACTACAAAACTACACGCAGAATTCCCATCATTCGGCTGTTTAAATATATACAATGGGAAATTTGAGTTCGCATATTATTTTTATTAACAATTTTCAGTTAAAAAGTTTTGTCTTCTTACTTTCTACAATCGCTAGTGTTAGAGAAAGAAGAGCTAATAATGTCAAAACAAAAGAGCGTATTAATGCTTTGGCTATTTCAACCGTCAAAGCAAAAGTAAGATGGACACAGAACAGATCGTTTACGACGCTATTTGGCCTGAATCCCTAAATCGATACACGTGCGGCTTGAGTAAATCTTCTAACTTTTGCCCAAGGGACATCAGAGAACTACACTTTCTTGTTATTTGAAGCTGCTCTCGATTTAGATTAAATCCAAAAGGCATTAAGGATGTTTCTGGATTAAAATCGATTTTGTCCGTTTGTAATTATCTGACAAAGGCCGTTGGTTAGGTATAAATAACTATTAGATTATCAGCTTGTAGTGCTGATTTAATTCAGTTCAAATCAACGTTGAGCTTCGATTTTATCATCTGGTTGTTTGTCTGCACACAAGCGATAATGAAATAGCCTATATTTGCATATAAATTTTTCGGAGTCCAAAAAACTTCAATTATAAATTTACATGGATTTTTACTTCAGTCGTCAAAATTGATGAATTTTACATTTTTATCACGTGCATTTGTTTATTTTATATGCAGTGGAATATTAAACAATGTCAGTATGCAAAGGGTCCAGCAATCTTTGAAATAAAGGGTGTTTATAAAGTCCCGGACCCATTTTGATGTTTAATAACTCATAAAATAATGAAGATATAAACAAACTTATGGCATTTATTGATGGAATAACTTATATATTTTCCTTTTCAGGTTTGAATATCTTTACTTTTGTAAATATCATCTGCGCGTGTGGTTAATTTCAGATAATTTCATTTTCCAGTCTAAATATCTGTACTTTTCTAAATATCGTCTGCTTATTAATTGCATTTCTCTCTTTCTCTCTCTCTTTTTTTTTCTTTTTTTGTTGTTGTTGTTCTCCGACGAAGCATCCTTTCATCTTGCTGCCATTGTTAATCGCCATAATGTGCGCATATGGGGATCTGAAAACCCCCATGAAAACCATGCGGCACAAAGGGATTCCCCAAAGGTTAATGTGTGGTGTGGAGTAATGCACGACCGAGTCATTGGGCCTTTCTTTTTTACAGAAAAGACAGTCTCATCAGTCGTATACTTAGGACATGTTGGAAAACTTCGTATTTCCACAACCAGAAGAGCTTCAGCCACATGTTTTTTTTGCAACAAGATGGTGCACCACCTCATTGGGGTACCATCGTTCGCCTGCCATACCACAATAAGCTGTTTCTCCCTTTAATTACTATACTACAATAATAAATACTACAGATAATCCCTTAGCAAGGGAAAAGTATTACGGCTGTCTACCTAGAGGAAGTACGTCATCGAATGACAACCATTGCCTACCATACCACAATAAGCTGTTTCTCCCTTTAATTACTATACTACAATAATAAATACTACAGATAATCCCTTAGCAAGGGAAAAGTATTACGGCTGTCTACCTAGAGGAAGTACGTCATCGAATGACAACCATTGCCTACCATACCAATAAGCTGTTTCTCCCTTTTTGGCGTCAAGGCTGTTCTTCGAACAATATCCGCCAGTAGTCCCCTGGTTCCTTCTTATTAGTCATTTTGGCTTTTTCACATCATTTATTAACTTCTGGTAAGTAGTTTCGGTTTTTGGAATTGAATCGGAAATGTATTTTATACTTTGCCGGTTTGTCATTTGGCATTCTATAGAATGCCTAGGAAATGTGTGAAATATGAGTCGTTAACATACATTGCCGGGTAGTTTTAGGCATTCTATAGAATGCCGGATTTCAAACTTTGCCTGTAACATATATAATTCCAAAAATATGGTGTTAGAAATTCAGGCTACGTCTCCACTCACTCTGAAGAATTATTATTTGCTCCGACGATTTGCACAAATTAAAATGGGAAAACCTTCTTTCTGGCGAAAATGAGATTTTTCGCGAAACATAAATTAACCACTTCCCAGCTTGAAACGAAGTCACAGCAAACGCGAGGCCATAATTCTCTGCTTGCAATAAATTGGTTGCAAACGTTTGGCGATATAAATGTCACTAGTGATGAAACGCTGCCAAAAAAGGGCACCCAAATATATACGCGGTTCGCTTTTATCACTCTTCTAAACATCCTTAAATGTGTAACCTCTGAAAACGTTTATTTTTTCAAGCAAGCGCACAGTCGTATACTCGCAGGATAAAAATAATCACCGTGGCATGTAAAAAAACAACGGCATATGCGCACTTTTGCATTCAAGACCTCATTTCGTTTGGAAGATGGCCATTGTCATGAAACAACTATAATTCGTAGATGTTGCAGCAAATTTGAAAGCTCCAGAGGTCAAAGTTTTAATTAGAATTAGGGTTGTAATTTTACCGCTCGGAGAAGCGAAATTCACAAGCGGTGATCATGTAAATAATTTCGTTCCGTAAGATTTATATTAAGGTGTTATTAAATTCCTCTCTCGGAAGCAGAAAAAATTAAAAATTAGAATACTTACGTATTATCCAGTCATCGATAAACTTTCCCCAAAAGAGCGATTTAGCGCCAGCTATGGAGAAGCATGACATACGAACACAGTCATAACCTTTAAGCTTTCGTTTGATGTAAACCGATTGATTCGCTTAAGATTTTATGAACAAGGCTATAAAGAAACCATTGTTGCTGCATTTTGAGGTGGGGATTACAATTTGGGACCTGCCTTCTACAGAACAAGAACTAGAGGCTTATTTTCAAAATTACACAGTCCATTCACTTTAATGTGACCATCTGTCAAAAGCCAGAATAACCACCTTTCGCAGAGCGGACTGTTGCGAGACGTGCAGGAAGAGAGTCACATAGGTCCCTGAAGGTGTTCTCTGGGATGTTGAGCCATGCCGACTCTAATGCCGTGGCCAGCTGCGCTAGATTACGCGGTTGAGGATCCATGGCGCGAACAACTCGATCGAGATGGTCCCACAGATGCTCGATTGGGTTTAAGTCAGGTGAGTTTGCTGGCCAGGGGAGGACGGTAAACTCATCCTGGTGCTCTTCGAACCACGCACGTACACTGGCAGCTGTATGGCACCTCGCATTGTCCTGCTGGAAGATGCCATCATCCTGAGGAAAAACAATGCGCATGTAGGGGTGAACATGGTCCGCAAGGACAGATGCGTACTTGTATTGATCCATTGTGCCTTCCACAATGATCAGTGAACCTAGAGAATGCCAGGAAAACATTCCCCAGACCATAATGCTCCCGCCTCCAGCTTGGACCGTTCCGGCAATGGTTGCAGGGTGGTTCCTTTCAGAGGTTTCACGCCTTATACGCCAACGTCCATCTGTCCGATGGAGCATAAAACGCGATTCATCCGAAAACGCAACCTGTCGCCACTCAGTGGACGTCCAGCTGCTGTACTGGCGTGCAAATTCTAGCCTTCGCCGTCGATGAACAGCAGTCAGCATAGGTGCACGAACCAGGCGTCTGCTTCGGAGGCCCAGACGCAGCAATGTTCGCTGAATAGTACTTTGGGAGACACTTTTGGTAGCCCCTTGGTTCATTTTGGTGGTCAGTTGCTCAACGGTAGCCCGTCTATCTGCCCGAACGCGTCTCCGCAACCGTCGTTCGCCTCTGTCATCTATGGCCCGTGGTGCACCACATTTGCCACGTCGCTGATTTTGGACAGTCCCATTTTGCCATGCACGGTACACTTTTACCACGGCGGCACGCGAACAGTTCACAAACTCAGCCGTTTCGGAAATGCTTCCACCCTTGGCCCGAAAGCCAATGATCATGCCCTTTTGGAAGTCGGATAAATCGCTTCGTTTCTGCATTACGCCAACGATTGAAATGTTTTCCGAAGCCCTCACACACCCTTTATATACGCTCAACTGCACTGTGCTGCCACCTGCCTTCTGTGATTGGATATTTAACTCTGACATGGAAAGCACGTGGTGGTCACATTAATGTGACTGGACTGTGTATAAGATCCCAGCATTAAAGAAAGCCTGTTCATGGACACGGTATGGTCAGCTGAATATGGTCGACTAAATAGTAATACATTGGAACGACAAGATAAAATACTAACTTTAATTTGCAATTACATTTGGTTGTTTTCCCTTTCTGTTCTAAGATAGTAATGTGCTTATAATAAATCACTCTAAATTGTGAAATTTCAAAACTGATTCTGGTCACATAATTCTTAAGTATTGCTAATGATGCAAATACTTACATAACGCTTCAGTCAATAATAATATTAAAATTTTCCTACTAAAATATTAATTAACCAATAAAAATAAAGTCAAGCTAAAACTAAATCATCCTTAAACTAACATTCGACTGGTCCTCTAATTTTTTTTTTCTTTTTCTTTTATTTCTGATTCTCTGTCTTGCCAGGCATGCTGCCCACTCTTTCTTCAAATGTATTACAAAAATCTTTAAAAAAAATTGCCAGTGTAACTACTGATGAATAGGCACACATACTGCGCCAATTAAGTTGTACGTTTATGTTTCAGAATGAGCTTGCCAGCAAGAATCAAGTAGTAGTTAACCGGGGACGTGTGCAACTAACTCCTTGTGAGTCGGCTTTTATTGTTAACATTTAAGTCATCATCAAAAATGATTTCATTACATGTATATACAGTCGTTATAATGCGTACAAACAATTAACTAATTATTCCATTTCCCAGATATAACAAATATAGCGTTTATTATATACATACGGATAATATCCACGCTTATGAGACATAAATTGAGAATCAAAAAGTATATAAATATATGTGTATATATATATATATATATATATCCACTCTGTTACTCGGCTCAGTGATTTCAGTTTCTTTATTCTTATATGTTTGTAAA
>KK117132.1:232800-255273 GCA_000611955.2 Stegodyphus mimosarum | reverse complement strand
CTTATCTTCCGGTTAAGGTTTTTATGTCTTTAGTTAACTTGCATGTTATAGTTGTAGAATTATCAACAATTTAAAAGCTGTTTAAGTGCGGCTAAGCCTAATTTTTTTTTACCATAGTAGCCATATTTGTTTACATTTGAAATTTAGCAGAATATCGGATTTGTTAAATTGAGAATCAAAAAGTATATAATACATGTATATGTGTGTATATATATATATATCCACTCTGTTACTCGGCTCAGTGAGTTCAGTTTCTTTATTCTTATATGTTTGTAAATTGTACATTTTTTGCTTTAAAAATGATTGAATTATGCTGTTCTTATCTTCCGGTTAAGGTTTTTATGCCTTTAGTTAACCTGCATGTTATAGTTGTAAAATTATCAACAATTTAAAAGTTGTTTAAGTGCGGCTAAACCTAATTATTTTTACCACAGCAGCCATATTTGTTTACATTTGAAATTTAGCAGAATATTGGATTTGTTGCCAATCTAGAGAAACTAAGCTTCGCAACAACAAAGATAACGCCTTCTTTTATTATTGCGAATTAAATCACGTTTAATCCATTCTGGAATTTATTCGAGGAACTAAGTGTTTAAGATTTACTTCGTAATTTTTAATATAGGTATTTTGAGTTTTTATGTATTTTTGTCGAGAACTGAATTAATTGAACGAGAAATACTAAATCGTCTGTGTAAAACTGTTTCTTTCTTTCTTTTGTTTGTTTGTTTGTTTAATTTATCTTATACTTCGTTTTAGATTTATCATAGTATTTGAATGGAACATGTGGCAACGATTAGATAAATCTTCAGATGATATAATTTTTGTGCATTCTGAGTTATAAAACACATAAGAGGTAACACTGTTAAGTGAACTTAGTGCCAGAGTGTCGCCATGGTAAACAAATAGTGAGTTTTGAAGACTGCATTTATTCTATTGTGTTTTATGCGCTATCGACGAAGTAGATGAATTCAATCCAATAAGTTTAAATCAAATGCAGGAAAAAATGCGTATACTTTAATTTTCTGTACAAGAACAATCTGATGTGTGGTGTATATACATCAGATTTTTTTTTTCATTGCGATCGCACATCATAAAATTGGCAGAACACTACGCAGTAAAAACACATACAAATAAATAATGAACACTGTGCAGGAAGAACCTCTCTACTCAAATTCATGCCACGTTTTTGGCAATCATTAATGGAAAATACTAAGCCAACAAAGCTCAGCTTCACGATCTGTAATGACTGCTCATTTGCAGTGCTGGAATTCCGGTTATTTTTTTGGTACCCTAGATAATTTTTTTAAAAGTGTGTGGTTCCCCCCCCAACTTTAACGACAACGTTTCAAAATCTTTAAATTTTCAAACTTTTCTCCCCCTTCAAGTGTACAGTTGAGTCATTTTATCATATCTAAGACCAGACTGCATCAATTGAACGTCACTCTTCCACAGCAAAATTGTTCAACATGCAAAAATATGAATTAATAATTAGCGCTCAGTTTTCCATTCTGTAGTTTGTTAAATATAGCATAAAAACTTCAAGCAAAATACTTCCTGTAGCCATACGAAGCATTTAATCTATTTCTAAAATAAACGTTTGCCACCCTTCCGGCATCGTGACCTATTTCTTCGAATAAAGAATCACTAGCGCCAGACGCTTTTTTAAGTATTTCAGAGAATACATGTTATTAAGACAGCGTTTTTACTTTGCTAGTAGAAAAGCCAAGATAGGACCGTAAGTTGCTGATAATCGAGACAGAGATAAAGAAGTGTTAAAAGACGATCGGAATAATCAATTTTTCTCTCTTTTCATTTTGGCTGTGTCTAGCCCGGGTCATTCATCATGGGGGGGGGGGAGTCAAATGCGCCTGTCGTTGGAAAAACCTTAAGCACCATATAGGTGACAGCCCGAATTTACCTCAGTCTCCCCTCCCCCCAATTTTGAAAGAGAGCACCCTGGGGTGGACGTGTCGAAGGGTCTCCCACCACTCTTCCCCTACCAGCGACCTCTCAAGAGGACTTTCTGCTCGCCGCGTATTTAGAAGGCCCCCAATGCCATACAGATACTATACACTTACAAGCACCCATGCCTTCTCTGGGATTCGAGCCCGGGCCTTTAGGTACGGCAGTTAGCGTTGCTAATGCCTATCCCGGTTAGGCGGCTCTCTCTCTTTTAAATTTGATCAAAAACCAGTTTAGGAATTTCACTCCAATTAATTAATTATTTATAATTATAGCCACTTATTTTTGAGATTTGTGCACAGCACCACTCGATGACAATAATGATGATAATCAATGATAATCTCTGTACAGTGCCACTGATTTTAATTAGTTATCACGGATCACAGATTAGTACTAAAATTATAAAAATTTTTATGTTGTTATTGTTGCTTATGCTTACTTGCCTCACGAAGTCAGCCCAAACCCACGAAATTCCTCGTGGCAAGGAGCGCAAGATTACGCCTGTCGTTGGCAACAGCCTTGACCACCTAACAGGTGACAGTGCGATTTGACTCAGTTCCGCCGGAGGGGGAACGGGTCCGAGGGTCTCCCACCCCTCTCTCCTCCTTCACCAAACCACACAAGAGGACTTTCTGCTCGCCGCATATTTAGAATGCCGCCATGCCGCACCGACGCTTTACATTTAGAGACATCCATGCCTTCTCCGGGATTCGAACCCGAGCCCTTCGCCACGGCAGTCAGCGACGCTAACCACTACCGCTTGAAATGAAATTGTTAGTTTTTTATTTAAACAAAATGCAAAGAGATACTATGATGCCTTTACTATTTTGTTAACATGCCATTACCGAGTATTTGAGGGAAGAACTTATAAGCGAATTCGTTCTTCGGAATTTTTTGTTTCTTCCTCACACATAATTTGTGATTTTTGTGATGACGTCTAAAAAATACACTATTCTCGCATTTTTTTTAAAAAAAGGAATCATCATTAGGAGCTCTGAAAAAATGGAAAACAATTTTGTCAGGATTATCACGCTCAACAATTCAGATTAAATTCCGCTGACTAAGCAAAAGCACACAATTGAAACGTATAGGAAAGAATGTTTTCGTAGAGGACGTTTTAAGGGAAGCTGGCTTGTATTCACGATATACGTGAAGATCACAAAAACTCCCATGCAGCCAGGTTTGAAGGACTTGAATCCGGATCGAACTACCAGTGTTCAGCCGTTTTGTACTCTGATAATTCCCCAATAATAGTTTACATAAGAGAAAATGGCACTTAATAGAAACTCTACGATATCATCATGAAAAAGATGGTAAATATTTTAAAAATTGCGCTCCCCCCTATTTTGGATCAGAGCCAAATTTCACTACGGAAAAGTGATAACATTTGCCCTTCATATTATGTTTTTAGATAATTAAACAGCTGATTTAATGCCATTAAACACATGTATACACCATGTTTTAGCGTATACATTCATCTTTCAAACAATAATGCAATAAAAGTCTATTTACTGTTTTTACATTAATTAATAATGCAATAAAACACTGAAATAATTTTGGCTATATAATGATTTTTATTATTGCATGATTGATTAAATGCATGAATGAAATTTTTCATTCTTTATATTTTTTAAACAAAAATCGGAAAGAATTTTCAACCTTAAAGTTCACATATCTCTAAAAAGTGTCAATATTTTTTAAACCTTTACTTCAGGTTTTATTTATGCTTACTGTTGCTTCCCTGGAAATTCACCAAACAATAACTCCTTTCAAAACACAACAGAAAAGCCTTTGTTTTTCTGTCAATGCAGAGACTGAAAGTAAAAATCGCATTGTTATCGATTAAACTTCCATTGTGAAAGCGACCCCTACTGGCAGATCAGTGGAACAGGAAGTTACGAGTAAGATTAAATCGAGCCGCAGGTGCGAATAACATGTTGGTTAACGGAAGGCTGTTGAAATGACATAAACCAATCCATTCTGCATTTATTTTAGGGTCAAATAAGAGAATGGTGGCTTTATACGCTTTCTAACGCAGCTGAGGGTAGATTTCACAACATTCATCAATAATGTTTTCATAAAATTCACCAACAATTAATATTGCATCATGCTTAAGCAAAAAAATGTTATATTACTGCGCAAAAAAAGGTCTTGAAAGCTGAAAAACGAATGCATCATTTTCGAAATTTAAGATTTCCAAATGTAAAATTCAGTGGTGGCTCGTAGCTAAAATTAGTGGGGGTGCTGTTACAAAAAATTTTAACTTTTAAGCTCTTGAAGTTCACTTACAGTCACAGAATTTATTACTTGAGGATGCAAGGACATGGTTAAAGTTTTCTGTGAAATAAAAGAACCGAAAAAAATGAATCAAATAGAATAGCTGAAAAATCATCTAACCAAAAATATGGTGTATGATTTTTTTAATCACAGCACACGCGGAGTAAAAAAAAAAAGAAACACCTCCAAACGACACTCCAGATTCGGCACTGTAAGAGCGACAGTGCCTTCTTCCTCTCGGCCTTGTACGCTGCTTCCAAAGTGCGCATGCGCAAAACATCAAAATACCACACGCGCGAAGTAAAAAGTAATCACGTTTCGAGAATTACGGCACTGCAAGAGCGACAGTGCTCTTCTCGCTGGGTGGCTCGAGTGCTGCTTTCTGTGTGCGCATGCGCAGATCAACCAAACACCACGTCGCTGGAACAAAGACTTTCGTACCTTTTGTATAAACTGGAGGATGGCTATTGACATTAAGTTTAAGGATTATATATTGTAGAAGTATAAAGAAAGAATTAAAGAAAAAACGGCTCATTATATTAAATATTAAAAATAATAATAAGTGGAAATTCAGGAGCTGCTGCTGTTCCACAGTGCAGTCAGTCGCCACTGGTAAAATTACAATATCCGATTTGCCGGGGTAATACTGGGGACACGATTAAATCCAAAATAGCATTTATAATGTATTTTCATCCTCCTGTCCACACGCCTTCGTGGCTTAATTGGAAGCACGCTCGATGCGTATTCGAGAGGTCTAGAGTTCGAATCCCAGCGAGAGTATTGCATATTTTTCCCGTTCTTGCATTGATATAATGATGACTATACACCAGGGCTCCCTATGCCCACATGCACCATGACCCCCCCCATCGATCTTTTAACATGTACTCTCCGCTGTGCGATCACAATAAAAATGTTTTAGTTTTCTATAAAATTCAATGTGAACATTTTCTCACTTTTAATGAAATACAAATTGCGTCCAACACAAATACCAGCACGAAGCGAAATGCGACCTTTTTTTTTTTTTTTTTTTTGTGCGTGTATTTTTAACTCTATCCAACTACAAATTCACCTTGAAAAAGTGAATGCTACACTGCGAGGGGGGGGGATCGGACAGTTCTATATCTCTCGTTCTACTGGGCCGATTGACGAAATTCAAATTGCGTTTTTCTTGTCTCGAAAGCGCAACTTAGGATATGTATTAGATTTATGTATAGCATTGTTCTAATAGAGGTATTTTGACACAAAATCGGGCTTTTTCTGAAATGACATGCCGCTTT
Organism: Stegodyphus mimosarum; assembly: GCA_000611955.2. Classification (NCBI taxonomy): domain Eukaryota; kingdom Metazoa; phylum Arthropoda; class Arachnida; order Araneae; family Eresidae; genus Stegodyphus; species Stegodyphus mimosarum. Next base: position 249,757 of record KK117132.1, on the reverse strand, counting down.
TTTTTTCCATATTTCGATTCTACGACTCAAGTGATCCCAAACCACCACATTTTGTAAAAATCGCAAGAGTATTTATTAAAAAATTGGCACTCAAAATTTTAGCTCCTCAATGTTAATTCAACTTGGTATGCATTTATTAATATCTCTTTTTTTGTGAAACTTATTTGATTCCTTCCTATACAGTTCGAAATTTAAGTTCATTCCCAATAAAATTTACCTATTTTTTTATGATTTATTTTTAAAATTTGTATTTTTAAATAATTTTTATAAATTCTTCGAAAACAATTTTGAATTATAATATATAAAATTTTTATAATCATCTTAAAGTAGGTGTGTTTCTAAAGCATACCTGCAAAAAATTAGAGCTTTTTATTCAAAATTTCTGAAGATATACGTGAATTTATGTATTGATGCGTTTTGAAATTTGGCATATTTGTTTAAAGCGAAAATAGCGGAAATGTGGTTTACGCACTTTGTTAAAATTATTTGAAAGTAAGAACGCTGTGACTTTTTTTCCGCTCATCCACAATGTAAAAAGGTAGGAACGATGTGACTTTTTTTCCGTCCTGGACGATGGAAGGCATAGGAAAATAGGTTGCCACGCATTAAGAAGTTTGCCAAGTGAATTATTCTTGGCGCAAACTGAAAAAAATTTGGCAAGTTAAATTTTTGAATTTCTCCGTAAATTTCGCACCAAATTTTACAAAATTTAATAGTTAGGCATAATTTGAGTCGTAGAATCGAAATATGGAAAAAAATTGGTATGTTATTTCAGAAAAAGACCCATTTTTGTGTCAAAATACCCATGTCAGAATAATGCTTATATAAATCTAATATATATCCTAAGTCGTGCTTTCGAGACATGAAAAACGCAATTCAAATTTCGTCAATCGATGCAGTAGAACGGGAGATATAGAAGTGCTTTTTTTTTCCAGTGTACCTGCCCTGCAACAAATATTCCAGAATGTGCTCTTAGGAACAAAAAAGTTGGGGGACCCCTGCTATACACAGCTAGAGCAAAAGCAATTCAAGAAACGCAAAAAAGAGGAATATCCCATATTATTAATTAACAGAAAAACAGTATTTAGAAAGTTGTTTATATTTTAAAGCTGTTTAATCTGAAGAATAAGTCAATTTGGTTGCATAAATTAAATCAATGTTTAAGGTAAAAAGGATTACTATAAACATCAGAAGAACATAACATAATTAAAAATGAAGAAAAAAATTATAAGTTGTTCATACTTTCTAAGGTTCTTCAGAAAATAATTACAAACAATACTTCAATATGAACTTCAATAAGCATCATTTTAACCCCTTTTTATGCTTTAACAAGACTGGCTCGTGATGAGAAGTTTTTTAAAAACATAAACATCACGAGCCAGGCTCGTGAACATTAACATTGTAACTTTACGGTGGTAATCGAACGTTAGATCCTATCAGTACACCCCAAGAGTTAGTCACGATTCTCATAATTGCTGTTACGAAGCAATTTAGTTAGTAAAATTTAATAAACCCCCACAAAATGCAAATACAAAAGATTTAAGTGAAAGCCAGTTTATTAAAATTTACTTCCACAAAGGATTAAAGCTGACTTACTTGAAGTGTTGTTTATTTATGAAATATAATTTTGAAACCGTTATGTATTATAAAATATGATATATTTCAATATTTACGAAAGGCAGAAGGATAAAAGTTTACTTTCACGCCAGCAGTATCGCGCAAAACTGACTCTAACACAGGCATTTACGTTTCGGCTCGTATTGTGACTGTTCTCGAGCATCAGTCTGGCTTGCTTACCCCGCGTTGACCCACAACGCTTGGGCCTACGTTTCGTCGATGTAAATGGCACAGGAAGGGACTCGCGTCAAAAACTGGTTAAAATTTTCTTTTTTTATTGTACAATGTTTACATACTCAAACTAATGTAAAAGTAAAAAACTTATTGATGTGAACAAAAGCAATAGCCAAATATTCTGATATTATATACTATCACTGAGTGCATATAAACTGCAGATTTGTCAAGATATCAGACCTAATGATCGAGTTCCGTATACGATTGTTTTGTTTTTGGTACCTCAGTTAGATGAAACAAAGAATATGTACTGTTAAGAACTTCGCAGAAGCAGAAGTAGTTCCCTTCCAACGAAAAGGGAAACAACTGCGCATGCGTGAAATATCTGTCGCCAAAAAGCGCCAAACCTCGAAGCTGAATGTCGAAGTTGGTTTGGACAGGTTCGACCGTTACGTTTAGCAAGAGTTTAAACAAAGAACAGGTTCCTTTGTTTCAAGTAGCGATATGGACAATGGAAGTTCAACAGTTTCACCTAATATTTCATCATTTCCGAGTTTAAATTATCGCGACAAGTCAAAGAACGATTCATCTTAACCCGTGTTCCTCAATTTCCTATACACGTCGCGGAAGGGGAAAATGTCGGCTAGGTACCAAAGAACCGGCACATCACAGAGGGGAAATTCTCGCCAATAGATTTCGTCGCCAAATCCCTTGGCGAATGTTCCCTTTTCTTTGTAGCGGCGTTGCAGACAAAGTGGTTTACATTACGTCTATGAAGCCTTTCCTTCTTTACATAGAGGTTCTTTGGAAGAAACGCAGCAAACTCCCTCCCCCCCAGCAGAATGGTACCACCTGTCACTGGGCTCACATGTACCTGTTCCTTGATAAAACATTCCCAGATCACTGGACTTGAAGTCTAATTTCGTGGCCACCTCGTTCTCCGGATGTCACACCACTTGACTTCTTTTCTCGGTATGTTTGAAGAATCGAGTTTATGGTGCAGAGATTCGAAACATCGAGGAATTAAAAAAATCGAATCACCAAAAACACCGCAAATGTTACACCGCAAACTTTTAATACGTCTTGAAGGAAATTCAGAACGGACTTTATATTCTTCGAGCAACTGATGGTGCTCACCTTGAAGTGTACTGATATAAAATTCTCTGAAGAGCTCAATAAAATTCAGTCAGTCTCTTTTCCCTATCTCTTATTCTGTATTATTTGAAATACATTTTTATCTGGTGTATAAATTACCGACACCCTGTACTATGCGTGGACCAGACTGAGGTAAAGTTATTTAATTCAGCTTCATATAAAACTGGGTTTCTCATTATTTAAAGCCATTGTTAAATCTGTGCACAAGGTTGGTTTGGTTTACTTTACGTGATTATGGCAAAGTCTCGAGGGCTACCTGTGTAAGGGAGCGATGCCTTTGTAGAGGATTTTCTACGGGAAACTGGCTCGTATACACATTATACACATGGGGAAAACCACGAAAACGCCCATACACCCAGGGCATTCGCTGTATTCGAACCTCAGACCGAACTACCAGTGTTCAGTGACTTTACCGCTCGGCCGCTGGTGGGCCAGCTGTGCACAAGAAGGGTATGGATTGTAACAGAAATTCCTGATACAATATTTTAATTCTTAGGTTCTTTTTAAATGGGAAAATAATATTTAAAAAATGTCATATTTGGATTCAGCACTGTGATACATATACAAAACCATAAAAGATGGAATAAAAAGTTCTAAAATTTCGAACAATGTTCTTGGTTTCAAGGAAAGGAAACGAGGAAGCAGGTTAAATAACATTAGTCATTAGCATAGTCATTAGGTTGCTTAGTTGTAAGTTGGCTTCTTGTCCAAGGATTGCACTGCCCGGGACGTGCAGTCCTTGGGAAGGGGGCAGTGTTACGGATTTCATATTTATTTGGCTATTTATTTAGAATTGTAATTAAAATTAAAATACATTTAATTATTAAAAAATCATGCGACAGCTAAATGAATTGTGTAGAATATTCTCATGTATGAGTCACTACGGCATTCGCAAAGGTGGAGGGTTGAGAATCAAAGGACCTTGCAGCCAGCCCATTCCGTCTTGAAGCCGCGGATTGCTCAGTATAGTTCACAAATATTTAGGAATATGTTTTACAATAACAAATACCGATTATTTTAAGCTTCGTATGGTATTTATTTAAAATAATCTTTGCATGAAAATAGCTTTTAAGTGTGAAAGTATACACAATTTCGGAAATTCAGTTAATAGTAGTTAACCCTTTCGCGCAGACTGTCACGTATACGTGCTAGCAAGAAACAAACTCATTTCCCGGCCGACACACTGGCGTGCCAGAGCGTTTCTTCGTTCATCCCCGGCCGTCACACATTTATGCCAGTGTCCTGGAACGTTTCAAAAATACAACTTTTGGCACAAGATGGCATTGTATATCCATATGGTTTCAGATACATGTAGATTTGACTTTCTACTCAAAATGAGAGTAGCATGACTCACATACACGTGGTTTTTGATTATATAAACATAAGAGGAAAGGAATGTTTCCGAATGGCATGTTTTATGACAACTCAAAGATATCATATATGTTAAAATTAGCGTTTAAATATCTTTTTCCTTTACTTTACATGAAAATATATACGAAACATTGCTCACTTTGAGAAATAATTTTTGGGAAGCGCTATTCAAATTATTCCAAAGTTTTATTAGATAAAATACATTAATAAACTTTTATATTAATAAAAAAGTACAAGAAAGTCTGTTTACAAAAAATAAAATCTTTCACGTGAACTGGAAGTTATGTTTATATGACGAGAAAACGCTCTGCCGGGAAATGAGTGCGTTTCTTGCTGGTAGGTGGATTTAGGCTTAATAGCAAAAAAACCTCCGGTCCTGTGCAGATACTCGCGAAAAAAAGACTGCCGGACTTAGCGATAAGCGCGCGTTTGAACTTCCCGTCGCGAAAGGGTTAATTCAGTTTTTTTCTTGTAATATTTTGTACTAATAATTTATTGTAAATCCCTTGCTCACTTTTGGATACCTTTACAAATTATTAAATGAACTGAAATTCAATTAAAAAATAAGATATTAAATCTTCTCAACATTTCTTATTTTCCCATAATAACCATAGGAGAAGGACCTGAGCACGTGTGGAAAATAAAGTAGATTTTTAGGTCATCACAATTCCTTCACACACTTTCACTGGAATTCAAGGAAGATTCCTAGAGATATACTGTGATGTGACATCAAGCAGTCGAGAGTACGTATTTAGGACGTTAAAAGGATATTCGGGAATATAGAAACTAGAATTTCAAATCCTGATAGCATCCCTCATGATATCAATGGGACCTACAAAGGACGTCCAAAGGATATACAGGAATATGACATTAAGCGCTCGGGAGGAGGACTTTAGGAGGAAACTGGGATATTATGGGATGTCCTCAGGATGCAGTAATTAGGATTTTAAATGCTAATAACATCCCGTACCCCGTCGATGGGACCTAAATAGGATGTTCACAGATTATAACGGGATGTGTTTAGGAGGCTAGTGGGATATTCCGAGATGTCCTGAGGATGCAGTAAGTAGGATTTCATATTCTAGTAACATCCCATACGCTGTCGATAGGACTTAGTTAGAATGTCCTCAGGATATACTTACTTACCACCAGTTCATTTGCTGTACCGCCTGTTATATGACTATCAGCATTTGGACTCAGTTGGTGTGTAGAGTCATTAGGTTGCTTTCGAAACAGGAGACATGAAAAATGAGCAACGCCTTCGCCGGGAATCGAACCACGAACCTCTCGGTTACGCGTCGAGGGTGCTGACCACTACGCTACGAAGGCATGCGAAGAAGGCGGGAGAAATACCTTATAGGTGGAGCATTCTATTATCGCTAAGCCTAGCCAAAAATTTCTACTGCTTGCTAATAGTATGCATTATGATACCATACGTAAAAAGATAGAAATTAACCAATATAATCAAAATAAAACAAATTCACGAATAAAATATTATCAAGAGTCTTAGAAGACCCTTAGAAAAACGTTTTTAGAAGGTAAACAAAGATAACTGACGAATACTGATAAGCTCAAAAACCCACGCTTGGAAATGTAAACAAACGCGCAGAAAGCAGTTACAGTTACGGCTTAAGATCAAAGGTTTGCTCGCAGTAAAAAATATTACTTGCGCAAATGAAAAAATTGTAAAATAACGCTTCTACAATATTTGTTTACCATTTTAGAGACATTTAAAATGCCAGTATATATTTAGTGTTATGAAACAAAATTACAAAAGAGATGTGGGCATAAAATTTATACACAGGAGTTGAACATTGGCAAAAAGAATTTTAATAACGAGTCTACTGTTAGAATATCATACACGAAAATTTTAGCGATTACACTTCGTACAAGGGCCCATTAGCGGTTGAGCGGTAAAATCGCTGAACACTGGCAGTTCGGTCCAAATTTCGAATCCGGGCTGAACGGGCTCTCTGCATGGGTGTGTTCGTGATATTCCGCATGTGTAACGTGTACGCAGTATCTTGTGGATGCATACGTGAATAAAGCAGACGCAGCCTGGGTAAAATCGCTGAAGACTGGTAGTTCGGTCCAATTTTCGAAACACGGCGAACGGGTTGGCTGAATGGGTGTTTTCGTGATTTTCCGCATGGCTAACGTGTATGCAGTATCTTGTGGATCCATACGTGAATGAAGCGGGCGCAGCCCGTTCAGCTGGCATGCTTGCCAGCTAGAAAATCATTGAACACTAGTAGTTCGGTCCAACTTCCGAATCTCGGCGAACGCAGTGGTGTTTTTGTGATTTTCCGCGTGTGTAAAGTGTATGCAGTATCTTGTGGATGCATACGTGAATAAATTGGGCGCAACCCGCTCGGCTGGCGGGCTTTCCCGCTGTATGGGTGTTTTTGAGATTTTCCGCATGTGGCTGTGTATGCAACGTGGCTGTGGCTGTGTGGCTTTGTAGCGGAATTTATGAAATTACTTCAAAAGATGGGTATTTGTGACCTGTGGTTATTCAAAAGATTCTGTCAAGACTTTGACTGTGCTGAATGGGTTTTTTTTCCCCTTAAGATTGCTTTTAGATTTTCGCAGTTTGTTGCCAGGTAGTCTATGAGAGTTTATACTAGGATGTGACATTAAGCACTGGATGCTTAGGAGGTTCGCGGGATATTTTGGGACGTCCTCAGGATGTGTGTTTATCCCGCTAGAAACAACCTCAGGATATCCCGAGGATGTTTTCGTGCCATGCAGGTATTAATAAATTTTGTAAACCTAGCCGCAGACTATAACTGATCTATGCCATCTTCACAGCAGCTCTGTAAAATTCAAGCAGTCTGTTTTCCAATATTTTGAAAATTTTGTTGATCGTGTTTCGTTTGCTTTTAATTCTTCCAACTATGTTTTATCTGTCACGCAAGAATGTATAGTTTGTAAGTCGCAGACTTTCTTAAAATCAAAGTTAGGTTTTCAAAAGTTGTCTTACTTAATATATATTTCTCCCGCCTTCTTAGCATGTCTTCGTGGTGTAGCGGTCAGCACACTCGGCGCGTATTCGAGAGGTCTGTGGTTCGAGTCCCGGTGAGGGCATTGTTAATTTTTCATGTCTCTCGCTTAAAAATAAACCTAATGTTTCTACAGTGGCGCCCGAACTAAAAATGGAAAATTTCGGTAATGTAATAGGAAGATGATTCTCCCCCACCAGGATTTTGCGATTGGGTCCCCTAATTCAAAGTCGCCCTTTAAAAGGGGGAGTATATACTGTATTTCTCCCGCCTTCTTAACATGTCTTCGTGGTGTCGTGGTCAGCACGCTCGGCGAGTATTCGAGAGAGATCTGTGATTCGAGTCCCGGCGAGGGCATTGCTCATTTTTTTTATTTCTCCTGCATGAAATACATACCTAATGGCTCTGCAAATAGTTCCTGAAGTATTGTAATCTAGACATGAAATAAAACATTTACTGCAATCTAGAAATCACTCAGATAAAACAACGGTGAAAAATCATCGATAAAACAAACAAAACAATAAAATTTCATGATGTGGGAAGAAAGGTGTACCGATAAATTTCTGATAAAAAAGGAATGGTACACGCCATGAAACTTCTTCCCATCCACAGTGCCAGAAAATAAAACGTTTTACAAAAAACGTACTACCGTCTATTACCAATGAACGACAGAAACAAGCAGAATTCGACGAAATTTTATTTTTTTATCAAGAGAAAGGGAAAAAAGAAAAGTGGACGATTTCCAACAAGAAGCATTACCGACTTTTAAACTGCTACGTACAGCATTTCAACAAACCGTTCACGGTCAACATCCCCCGCCCTAACTTGATGGCCAGCAAAAAAAGGAAAAAAAAAGGAACCTTTTTTTATTCAACTTTTCCAACTATTCATTTATTTCCTCCCTTCCCCTCAAAGTCATTTAATATTTATTTTTAGTGCTGTTTCGGAAGCAAGACACGGATCGCGGGGCACAGGATGTTAGCCGGTCTAGATGCGAACACACGTTTAATAGCGTTATGCATCACGTATTACTATGCGTCCAGGTTTCAACTGCTTCATAATACCATCACACGGTACTACACATACTTCCTTCCCCTCCCCTTCAACCATACATAATTTTTTTCCTCTTTTTTACAACTCAATTCCGTGGCAAAACAACAATGGATCAGAAGTTCTACAGAAAACACAACTCAGCAAACGTTCAATAAATTTAAGAGTGAGGGTGTACTAGCAGAAAGTAGCAGCGTTTCATTTTAATGGTGATGACAGACTTTTCGTTTCAAAAGAGAAAGTGAATTCGGAAACAAAAGTTTCTGAAAGAAAAATTCTTTACGGGGGATGTAATAAAATTTTATTTTACAAAAGCACTCGAAGTTCTTTTCTTATATTTAAAGTTTAAAAAGTCGAATATTTTATCCAAAAGGGTTCACAATGATCTGGAAAGTGAAGTATATTTGTTCCATTTTGATAGGAAATAAAATAGTTTACAGAAACATATTTGAAAAAAAGGTCTAAGAAAATATAACATCGTAGAATTCCTATTCAGTGGACATAAATAAACCGCAGCAGTGAGCCTAAAAACAGCCATCAGCAATTTTTTCACAACCTTAATTCAAATAATGACTGTCTGATTTATTTCTCTAACCATTTATCAAGATTTAGGGAAAAAAGTGTTTGTTATCAGTCTAAAAAGAAGAATGCTTTGTTAGAACTTTTCCAAAACAAGCATTTTTAGCCCAAAGGATGTTAGCCCAGAAGGGTTATTAATTTCTTTTTGGCACTTCGCGTTGGTTCACTATAAATGTCAGTTCACTTTTCAAACTGTTGCCACCAAATATTACAGCCCTGTATTATATTTAAAGAAATTAAATGATGACGAATCTGCATAAATGTATATACGTAGCGTATTCGGAAACTAAGTACCGTTTCATTCTAGCGCCGTCGCAGCGCTGTGGTAGGCGTCCCGCGCATGCTCACTAGTGTTTCTTGTTCACTGACTTTCAATTGTCGCCATTTTGGTTGCTCTATGTTGTGTTTTCAGTTTGCTGTGCACATTCAAAATGTTTAAGACAATTAGTTCTCCGGCTGACTGTGAGATTCGTGCCGTGATTAAATTTTTGAACGCGAGGAATGTTAAACCGGCCGAAATTGATCGTCAAGTGACAGAAGTTTACGATGAATACGCGATAAGTGATGGAATGGTGAGAAAGTGGGTAAGAATGTTTAATGCAGGTCGAACAAATGTCCACGCCGAGGAATTCGCTAGGGAAAATTCCGTGCACAGGAAATTGGGGAACACGTGTTAAGAAGAAACGATCTTTGACAAAACGTTTCTTTTTTGACGTTTCGCGATAAATTAAACTTGGATTTTCTTACTTTTTTTTTTTGCTCAAAATAACTAATCCATTAATTAATTAACTTGCGCAAAAAAATATTTCCTTTTCCTTTAAAGTTTAAAGAAATTTAAAACGATATTCGGTTTATGAAATCTTGATAAACTGACCTTCGAACTTCGAGGCCGGCTTCTAGCTTTGGTGACAGATATTTCGCGCATGCTCAGCTGTTTCCCTCTGCGTTGTGACGGAGCCACTTCTGCTGCGGAGAAGTTTTCCTTCTTAACAATACATATTCTTTGCCGCCCAACCGCTTAGTGGAGTGGTTAGCGTCGCTGACTGCCGTGTCGAAGGGCTCGGGTTCGAATCCCGGAGAAGGAATGGATGTTTGTAAATGTATAGTGTCGGAGCGGCATGGCTGCACTCTAAATATGCGGCGAACCGAAAGTCCTCTCATGTGGCTTGGTGGAAGGCAAGAGGGATGGGAGACCCTCGGACCCGTCCCTCCGGGGTGCTCTCCATCAAAATTGAGGGCGGAACTGAGCCAAATCGTACTGTCACCTGTTAGGTGCTCAAGGCTATTGCCAACGACAGCTGTAATCTAGCGCTCCTTGACACGAGAATTCTCGTGGGCTTGGGCCGACTTTGTCAGACAAGTGAGCATGAGCAACAACAGCACATATTCTTCGGTTTAGGTTCACTTGCTGGTTCTTCTTGTAACGACGGGGTATCACTTAGTTGCTACGAAAAATGATATCATGTGATGACGTCATCGAGCGGTATCTCTTAAGCTTTGCGCGATTTATTTATAAACAAAAGAAAATAAATCAGTTTTTATGCTGAAAGAACGTTAGGGATGTAAACTGGGCAGGACTTATTTGACAAAAGATTTGTGACTTGAGCGAAGAACAATCCAAATATAAAATTTCAAAGCTGTTTCTTGCACCAAGATGTACTTATCCAAAAGACAATGCCTAAGAAACTAAACGAAATATTGGATCAAACAGTTTTATGGTAAATTTGATTAAAATAAGACAAGAAAAAGCCGAATTTTCGAGCAACTTTTGTTCATCTGTAATAGTTATTTTTGCAAGCAGTTTCGAATTTCTTCATTGCATCCTTGACTTCGAAAAGGATGGCCATCCTTGCTTTAAACCTTATATCGTATTACAAGTTTCCGCGCAAATAAATATCAAATTTATTTGTATGTCTGAATTGTCCAAATTTTCAAGGACAATCTCTTCTCTATTTTATACGTCTACCAATTATCCTCAACCCGCCCAGCCGTACAGTACCGGTGAGCACAGGTTCGAATCCTGGACAAGGCATAGACGTTTTTACATGTATAGTGTCCGTGCGAAATGGAAGTACTCAAAATACAAGGTTAGCCGAAAATCCTCTCGAGAGGCTGACGGCAGGGGATGTGGTGCGTTAAAACCTTGGACTGCCCCCTCTGGGGTGTTCTTCCTCAAAACTGGAGAGAAAGCTTAAAGTTAACTAGGTTGAACAATAACTTCAGTTACCTGCGGCACTACAAAGGTTCTAGCCTGGCTTCTACGCGAACTTGTTCGCGAGTTCAGAAAGGCTGAGAACCATGGCTTTAGACCATTAAAGAAAAGCGTTCCTGGACACATGAAATATCATTTATTTTCTAATTATTTTCCAGTATCGCCATAAAATGAGGCTTCCAAAGAATTCAATTTTTTTATATATATAGATAAAATAAAAATGGATATTACGTATAACTGCATCCAGTATTTCATCAAAATCTGATATCGATATAATCGTAGCTTGTGATCTAATCTTAAATGCTCTCCTTGACCTATATTTGACCTTTAGCTCACTCGAGCTACAGAAATCTCGGTTAAGCAGTTAACTGAAAAGGAGGACGCCTATTGCCAATTAACTGCTTATCGCCAATTGCCAACAGAAGAGGCTTTGAAATAAGTAACTGTTTCATTTTTTTCTTAATTATTTGTTAATAAATATCTCGGCCAATTCTGGAAAGAAACTGTTTGCATTTTATTTTTTAGGATAAATATAAACTTTTACTAAACCTAACTATCGGAAAAGGGGATGGGGGAGAGAAAATTTCGCAATTTTTATAATTTTTTCCCCTTTCTAAATTTAAAAATGGCTAAGCTTGAATATTTGCATTTTTCAAAATATTTTTAGGATTAAAAGTACACGTTTGTGATCAATGGCTGCTAAAATAAAAATCGGGTATGGTTTTTTATGAACACCGTGTATGTTTTCTAAATTTTTAAAATGTTTTCAAAATTGTATCCTTCGGGGTAACATGTCATTTCAGGGAAGAGAAGGACATCCGCAAATAACAAATCTAAAATGTAGTGAGGATAATCAAGAACAGTTTACATTTTGAACATCGCACAGAAGTTCTTGACGGTTCCTCCTCAAAAACTGCTTGATGATTTATTTGCAGAAAACTGTTAAAAGATTTATTCGCACCTTAACTATAAGACGATTTCTTACCACAAACCGCTAGAAACTTTCTCTCGCACTCATTGCTTGATGATGATTGTTGTTCTATGAAATGATTGATTTTTTTTTGCGTAAAACTACTTGATTAATACGCACCAGAAAATTTATTGTTCATTCTAACCCATAATTCTAATTCAATTTTGTTACGGAATTTTAAGTTACAGTTTAAAAAAATTTTTTAAAGGAATTCAATTTAAAACATTTTTCTCACGCTTACTTTATCCACTTCAATCTATAAGCAACTTTTTAAAAAACCTGATGTGTATACCACATGATTTCCTTGCACGGAATATTAAATTGTACGAATATTTTCTTGCATTTCGTTTAAACTTATTGGATTCAATTAAATCTACTTCGTCGATAGCGCATAAACCACAATAGAATAAATTCACTCTTTAAAATGCACTATATTTGTTTACTACAGCGACACTCTGGCGCTAGGTTCACTTAACAGCGTTACATGTCATTCATTTTATAACTCAGAATGCACAAAAATTATGTATAGCATCTGAAGAATTATCTAATCCCTGACACATGTTCTATTCAAGTACTATAATAAATCTAAAGCTAAAAGAAATCAAACTAATAAAAGGAAGGAGAAAAAAAAAGAAAGTTTTTCACAGACGATTTCAGTATTCCTCATTAAATTAATTCAATTGTTACTTCGCGACAAGGGAAAAATACATAAAAACTCAAAATATCTATATTAAAAACTACGAAGTAAAATCTTAACCACTTATTTCCTGGAATAAATTCCAGAATGGATTAAGGATTTAATTCGCAATAATAAAGAAGGCGTTACCTTTGTTGTTGCGAAGCATAATTTCTGTAGATTGGCAACAAATCCACTATTCGCCTAAGTTTCAAATGTAAACAAATATGGCCGCCATGGGAAAAATGATTCGGCTTAACCGCACTTAAACAACTTTTACACTGTTGATAATTCTACAAATCTTGCTTTCAGATTTACTAAAGCCATAAAAACCTCAATCGGAAGATAAGAACAACATAATTCAATCATTTTTAAAGCGAAAAAATGCACAGTTTACATACATACACTGACTACCAATAAGTATTTGGACACCTATGATAAAAAAGAAAAACTAACTTTATTCAAAATCAATAGTTAGTAGAGCCTCCACGAGAGGTAGTTACAGCATGGACCCTTCGGGGCATTCTTTCCACAAGTCTTTGTATGACAACTAGTGGTATTTTTTTCCACTTGGCTTGGAGAAGACATAGACGTTCCTTCACCGATTTTGCACGGGTAGTGCACCCCTGAATTCGGCGATGCTACTCGTCCCAGAGGTTCTCGATAGGGTTCAGGTCTGGACTCTGGGCAGGCCAGTCCATTCGATGAACTCCATTGGCAGCATACCAAGCCTTGGTTAACGTCGAAACATGACAACTGGCATTGTCATCCTGAAAGTAACAGGGGTCCAGCCCATAAAACTGCCACAACGTAGGAAGCACATTGTCATCCAAAATAGTGCAGTAGGCAGCGGAGTTGATCTTACCATGAATGGGGACCAAGAGCCCTAGTCCATACCAGGAGAAACACCCCCAGACCATAATTCCACCTCAGCCGAACTTGACTGTTGGCACACTACATTCTGGCAGGAGACGTTCTCCAGGTAGACACCGGACCCAGACCCTGCCATCCGAACGGTAAAGGGTGAACCTTGATTCGTCACTCCAAAGAACCCGTTTCCACTGATCTACGGTTCAATTTCGATGTGCTTTGCACCACATTAACAGAGCAGCGCGGTTGGACTTTGTGATCAAAAGCTTATGGGCAGCAGCACGACCATGAAAACCAAGCAGATGTGCTTCCTTACGGATGGTATTCATTGAAACAATACTCCCGGATGCCTGTTGAAACTCCTCGCGAATGAGGGCTAGCGGTTGGGTGCGGTTCTTCCGAATTTCTCTGGACAGCACTCGTCTGTCTCTATCTCCCAGTTTCGTTGGTCTGCCGACTCGGGGCACATTCCGACAATCACCGGACACCTTCCACTTCTTAATCACATAGGCCACTGTCGATTTTGGGTACTTCAGATCGCTAGATATGTCCCTTAAGGATCGGCCACATTTGCGATATCCGATAATTATATCTTTCTCGAAATCAGAGAGCTCCGAACTGCGAGTCATCTTGCATGCGACTAAAGCCGATGCTGTTTCCTACACGATATATATCGGCGGAGTCCGTGATGTACCTTAGGACCGCAGATATCGTCATTTGCATAGGTGTCCAAATACTTATTGTAGACAGTGTATAAGAATAAAAAACTGAGCTCATGCAGCAGAGTAACAAAGTGGATGTATATGTATATATATATATTTTTGGTGCGGCCGATTGCCACCAAATACAATTATATGCTCTAGCAGTCCTATATACAAAATTTCAAAGTTCTAAGGCTACTCCTTTCGAGATACATACATACATACGAAGTACAGACACCATGAAGAAATTTCTTCTGAATATATTTCACATGAGTTTTATAATTTGTTTGAAAAATAAGAGTTTTGTAATCTGTCCTTACGTACAGATGTCACGCAAAAGCGTCGTTAAATTGCATTTGATGGAGGTCAAAATGGATATTTTCGTTGAAGTACGGTACCGAAAATTTTCGTGATTACAATACTTCCTTTACTTCATACAAGGAAGTCAAAAGCAAAATGAGGAGCTTCAGAAAACGTTTTCTTTTAGCTACCGTTTACAAATCCATTAATTATCTCAGAAGGTTTTTCTTGCAGAGTTTAAAATGAGGTAATATATGAGGTAATACACACACGATTACAATATGAGGTAATACACACACGATTACAACTTCGCCTTGAAATAAATTATCCGCAGGTTCTAAAAAATTCTCTCAAACACCAAAAAATAGAAAAAGTAAACTGAAAATATCTGCTCTTCGCAGAGGAGATGAAGCAGAATGGAAATATAAAATAAATAGAAAATAAATTTATCGAAGTGCAAGACATTATTTAATTTATGATATTTCTTACTAAAATAAATATAACAAACAGGGGCGTAAAGAAGAGCCACAAATAAATTTTGAACGGAGCATTTTTACTCCATTGTACGAAATAAAGGAAGTATTGTAATCGCGAAAAATATCGGGTATCATATTTCAACGGAAATATCTATTTCGACTGTTCCCGAGTACATTTAGACGACTTTTTTTGCGTGACGTTTGTATGTACGGACAGAATAAAGAATTTTTTCCCCCAAAAGGAAATGTAAAATGGATTTTTTCGTGACGCCTGTACGTACGTAGATATGTATCTCGCATAACTCAAAGACGAGTAGCCATAGAACTTTGAAATTTTGTATACAGGACTACTATAACATCTAATTGTACATCCTATTGCAATCAGAAGTACAAAATGTATACATAGACATCAACCTCCTTACAAGCCTTAGTCCTTACCTGCCCTTTATTTTCTCAATCGTTTGTCGGTCATATACTTCTAATTACAGAAGAAATATCCTGCATTCTAAACCGGAATCTCACAACTTTAAACTCAAATTTATAAGTTGTTCGATTAGTGAGAACTTTGCAGTGTGAAACACTACCCATCACTGCTGTTTCAATTCTAAAGTTCCTTATACCGAAACCTGTAAGGAGTTACTCCCTCGCCCCCATCACCAGGGACCATAGTTCGAATGCAGGTCACGGCATTGTTGATTTATCGTATTTCCTTTATTTGGAAACCTAATATCTCTGTAATGGCCCTCGATCTAAAATATGACAGCGAGAAAAGAAAATCCTAATTACTGCACTTGATCGACTAGGTCTCGTGCGTTTCCTCAGTCACAGTTTAAATGGAAGAGAATAAAGAACTGTCCCATTCCTTTGCCTCCCCAATGTGCTCGTGGTGTAATTGGTTAACACGTCCAACTAGTTACTGGAAGACCTGTGTTTCTAATCCTGGCTAGCAAACAATTAATATATCCCGTTTCCCGTCTTCCAAAAAGCAATTAGTTTCTATAAAGTGAGTTCTTTATTCCACATGTATGTGATCGGGAATATAATCCAAGGTCACTGAATATATAATGTAAGTTCACAGTGCCAAATAACACGTACAAGTAACAGTACTAAGTAAAACGTACACAGATATATAAATACAAAGATTGAGAAATGTTCGGCTCACTTTGGCTATATTTTGTTCATCCAGATACTCTAATGTTTACTGAGGCATACTGTCCATCAGGTTGCTAGAGGCGTCAAAACACCTGGAGGCTGTCAAAACCAATTTATGATATAACAACTATAAAGTTCTCTTCCTCAACATAAGTATAAAAGATAAGAAAAACAGTTATGTCTAAGTTATGCACACTGTTAAAAAAAAGGGACAGTTCTCCATCTCCCGTTCTACCGGGTCAATTGGCGAAATTCAAACTGCGTTTTTCATGTCCCGAAAGCACGACTTAGGATATATATTAGATTTATATATAGCACTATTCTAACATAGGTACTTTGACACAAAATCGCAGTTTTTCTGAAATGGCATACTTTTTTTTTCATATTTCGATTCTACGACTCAAATTATGCCTCAGTATTAAATTTTGTTAAATTTGGTGCGAAATTCACGGACAAGTTCAAATATTTATCTTGGCGCTTTTTTTTTCAGTTTGCGCCAATAATAATTCACTAGGCGAATTTCTTAATTTATGGCAACCTAATTTTCCTTTACTTTTTTTGCATTGCAGACAAGCATAAAACAAGTTATCGTTCATACCTTAAAATAGTTTTAACAAAGTGCGTAAACCACATTTGACAATTTATTATCGCT
>KK117132.1:204941-232752 GCA_000611955.2 Stegodyphus mimosarum | reverse complement strand
CGCCAATATGTAATTTCATGTATATTTTAGAAAATTTAATTTTTTGCAAGTGTGCCTAGAAATACATCTACTTTAAGAGGATGTTAAAAATTTTATAGGTTATAATACAAAAATGTTTGCAAAAAAATTTATAAAAAATATTTTAAAATACAAATTTTAAAAATAAATCATAAAGAATGCGCGAATTTTATTTGGAATGAACCTAAATTTCGAAATGGGAAAGGAAGAATCAAGCAAGTTTAATAAAAAAAAAAGAGATATTAATAAATACATACCATATTCAATTAAGACTGCAGAGCGACAATTTTGAGAGCTAATTTTTTAAAAACTAGTCGTGCGATTTTTACAAAACTCGGCAGTTTGGCATAATTTGAGTCGTAGAACCGAAATATGGAAAAAAAGTGGCATGCCATTTCAGAAAAAGTCCGATTTTGTGTCAAAATACCTATATTAGAACAATCCTATATGTAAATCTAATATACATCCTAAGTCGCGCATTCGAGACATGAAAATCGCAAGTTAAATTTCGTCAATCGGGCCAGTAGAACGGGAGATGTAGAGCTGTCGCCCCTCTTTTTTTTCGCCCCCGTAACCCTGATCGTTACAGTAGTTAGTGTTGCCACCTTTTGTATAGCAGAGCGCAGGTTCGAATCCTGAAAAAGACACAGATATTTGTAAAAGTTAGAAGTTTCGAGGCATAAGGGTACTTAAAATACCGTCGAACCAAAAGTCCCTTCAAGTGGTTGATGGTAGGGGAAGAACGGTACCTCTTAATCTGTCACAAAACTGGGACGAAGGTGGACAATCTAGTACATCCCAAATAAGATGTTGAAGGCTTTAGACCAATGATAGGCGTGATTTCTTGGAAACGATGAATTCGTGGATTCATGTGGATTATGTACTGAACAGAAATGTTAGTAGTGACAACAATTACGGCAAGGATACTAAGGCTGTTTGCGTTTGTCTATGCTATCTGCACTGGATTTGTTGCGAAATTTAAATGTTCATACAACATGATGTTCATACAAGATTACTACTACTACAAATTTTCTTGCGGTGTGATTTTAGAAGCGACGGAGGCGAGGCTCTTTTAAGCTATCGTGAAAGACTTCTTCAAGAAACTGACCTGAATTTATATTTTAATCGAAATAGGCGTTACAGTAAAATAATATTCGCGTTACAGATTAGTGCTCAAGAGTGCAAACTAACAAACGTTTTGCAACTTTACTCACTCCGCGGATGGTGAATTTTGATTTACTGTGCTGTAATAAAGTACACAATGAGCCATCAAAAAGAAGAGGTGCCTTTGTGGAGGACTTCACATGGGAAGGTGACTATTCATGTTACATATGAAGAAAAACCACAGCAATGCTCAAGTTGCCAACCCGTCCGCCGAAATTCGAACTTGTATCAAACTACAAGCATTCAGCAGTCTTATCCATTCGGCCACTAGTTGAAGGATGGAATAGGAGGGTCTCGTACCCCTCTCCTAACCTCTTACACCATAACATTTTCGGTTTACTTGATTAAATGATACATAGTATATAATTGTTTGTCAAAAGGATATAATTGTTTGTTTTTATGCAAGACTAAAACACTGCAAAATAAAAAATCAAATAATTCAATTGTTTTTAATGTGATCTATTGTTGCAGGTAAAATATAAGGTGTCTGTATCTTAAAAATTTTTAAATCAAAGTTACCACCGTCATTTTGCGGTAAAAAGGCTCTGCTCAGAGTTATTCTAAAACCAAAAGCTGTATTCGTGCTACCCCATTCCCGAGAGTAATTATGAATCGAGAAATTTGACACTAAAGCACAAAATGTAAAGAATTCCAAGTCCAACTATGCTACGGAGATATTTCTAGTAACGAAGAGCAACTAAAAATATTTCTCAGATACTCTTCAAAGAAAACAGCTAGCTCATCAGTTTCGTTAAAGACATAAATATTTTCAACCCCGAAACCGTAACTACTGAGGCATGAGAGAGAGGTGCAATCACTGAGAGGAAGACGACGACGATTCAACCGACCTTACAACTGGAGATACACTACGCTTGATTTGCCCTACTTCTGTTGCCAGAAATCGGAAATCCTTTAATGCTTCTGTTCTCTCCTCTGGGAATGAATCTTTGGGAATTTTGCCAGTTTCACGGCAGTGAAAGACGAAGTTATAAGTAGAGAATTACGCATAATTTTGGACAGTACAACAGGGTGCCTACAAAGTTTTAAGACTAACGATTTTTAAGAAACTCCACAAACAAAAGATAAATTACAGTATTTATTACTCTGACCACCCCAATTTGCTTTTCTTAAATAGCTTCTGCTTACGGACAAAATTTTCTATGCAATTAACCTTTGCTTGGATCTTAAAGGGCATCCGCTGTCAGGAATGTTGTTTGTTGTGACTAATTTGACTTGTTTGACCTCATGAGAACAAGCCCACGAAATTCATCGTGGCAAGGAGCAGAAGATTACGCCTGTCGCTGGTAAGAAACTTGGGCATCTTCAGTTGTGTTCAGACGACGGTGTAAAGGGCATAAGTGGTTTAAGCCGAGCTGCGTTGCCAGGCAACCAGTCTGTGCTACGTCACAGTATTTGGATTAGGGCTTTTGGCATAAAGTTCGAAGCTTTAAACTTTATGCCGAGTTGGGATAAGCGTCGCCCAATCAGAGCGAACGCGCGAAACGTAATGGGAAAATAGAACGGGAAAGTTGTAGACACATCCACGCATGCGCAAATTTAGGTTCTGTAAATGGGTGTGCCTTAGACCCTGTGTCGCAGGTGTGAACGGGAATTATTCCTTGTGACTATGCCTCTGTGGCATTTACGTCTACGTCTGAACACTGCCTCCCAGGTGACAGTAAGATTTTGCTCAGTTCCACCCCAATTTCGAAGAAGAGCACCCCAGTGGATGTGTCTGAGAGTCTCCCTTCCCTCTCCCGTACTCCCTACCACTAACCCACAAGAGAAGGCTCTCGGCTAGCCGCATACTTAGAGTGCCCAGTGACGCAAAGACACTATACATTTCAAACATCCATGCCTTCTTCGGAATTCGAACCCAGGCCTCTCGGTATGGTAGTCAGAGTCATTAACCATTACTCCGATTGGGCAGTGCTGTCATGAATTCGAAAGCTTAGCAAAAAATAGCAATAACGTTTGGCTGGAAAGCAGGATAAATGTCTTTCACAAGACGAAAATTCATGTTTTGCTTGCGATTCTCAGCCAATCCAATCAACTGCTGAGCTGGAAAAGATTCACCATGACAAAAGAAACTGATTTCAAAGATCTTGAGTAAGCACCACGTTGGTGGTCTTAGGAAAATGAAACTTTATTAGAAATATGTTCCCAAGATACAAACGGTGAACTCCATATCTTGTAAAGATATAACTAGAGCTCAAATTGCTCCCGTACTTCTTAGTTTTTGAGTTAAATCATAATTCTAGCCGGAGCGCACCGAAGCCCTAAATAAGAAACCTCCGGCACTTCTTTTATATAACTGAACAACAACAAACTCAGCAGATATTTGATCGCGAAAATTTTTATTTTTAATTATAAAATTCTAATAAAAATCGTTTCTAACTTCTGAATGTATACATCTCTTTGCTTGGGAAACAAACCCTTACACGGAGTTCCAGACTTTTAAGGAAAGTAAAGCTCCCACCCACAAGCCAAAGGCTTATTTCCTGGAAGTTCAGTGAATTTACGACAAAGGGTAAATTTTTCACTTCAATCCGGGAAAAGAGCACTTGCAAAATTTTCGAAAAGATATAACCAAACACCGGGGGGGGGATGAAAGTTGTCCTTTGTTGGTTTTTTTTATCAGCTAACCCTCGGATTGGGTGAAAATTTGTTTCCTTGTCACATTCTGCTTGACAGCTAGAATAATATTGATAGGAGATCGTTGTCAGATGGAATGTTGAACTCTTCTCAAAACGCTTTTTATTTACATTTTTACAGCTCATCCCTTAAAATTTTCTTGATATTCTGTTGCTGTATATAGCATTTTCCGTAGTCTTTTTAGTGACGCTTTAACCATTTTAAGGTAAGGTTTTTCATTGGTGTACTAGAAAAAAGGAATTAATTGTTTTTATTTCTATCCTTCCTTGAAGTAGTACATTATATTCAGGGCCTAAGTTCAACCGGAGATTGAGTTGAGCTATTTCTCAGTTGTGTGTGAAATTTAAATTCTAGCCACAACGCGAAAAAAGTCAAGGTCCAGTACTTTATTTTATTATTTAAACTAGCCGCTATGCGCCCAGCCTTCGTCTGGCTTTTAAACGTACCGGAAAAATGCCTAAAAGACATACCAGGGACCTATGGCCGCGTAAGTTCTTCCAACTTTTTTCACTTTGTTAAGATTCCAACCCTCCTTTGTATACGGCCCTGGTGTATCTCCAGAAAAACATATACATCTTGAATTTTTAGCAAATTAATTGCATGAGATGTGCATTAAACATTTGTTAAAGCATAATTTATATCCCCGTTCTTAAGCACCACCATGGCAACATAAAAAATTATATAAAAATTCTACAAAAATTATAATTTTTTAAACATTTTCTTATTCGATAGTTTGAATGATCCTTTTTCTGAAATTTTGAAATGTTATGATACTT
Organism: Stegodyphus mimosarum; assembly: GCA_000611955.2. NCBI lineage: Eukaryota > Metazoa > Arthropoda > Arachnida > Araneae > Eresidae > Stegodyphus > Stegodyphus mimosarum. The sequence continues at coordinate 228,139 of KK117132.1, read as the reverse complement.
TAGGTAATCTTCTGAGGAAATGTGTCAGCAGTCACATCGCAGCCATTTAACTTGTATAAAATATTACAATGAAATAAGCAATATCCCTTGATACAAATGTTAATTATCCTAATAAAGTAATTAAACAATTTACCGTTGCAAAAAGAAACAACTTTTTAATTTCTTAAACTTTTCAGTCTCTTAAAAACAGTAACATAAGAAATACGATGAAAAATTGTTGCCAAACCGAAATTTTTAAAAGAATGAAACTAATCAAAATGATGCAATTTCATCAAAAATCTATCAACAACAATAAGAAAGGAAAATTGTTGCCAAAACTACATTTTAAAATATCTGAGATGTGAGAAGTGTATTCGGAAGCTTCATTTAAAAAATTTTTTAAAAATACAAAATATTATTATTTTTCCAAAATTCACTTTTTAAAAGGAGGCGAAAGGATTAAAGTTCAACCTGTCCAAAAATCAAAGGAAAATAAACAGCACATTTTTTATAATAAGTTTTTTTTTTTAAAATCCGGCTGAAAAGGTGTTAAGATCACCTTCCTAAATAAATTCGTATGTAATCGATTTATTGAAATACGAAATTTATTTTAAGTTCGTAAAATAGCTAAGTGTCTACGCTTCCCGACGATGTAAAAATGAAATGTATAGAGTGAAATCTCGCTTTCCTGTAGCCCATTATGTCTCAAAATGACACGATTTGGTCACAAAACATAAAATAAAAAAAATTGTAATTCGAATTTCGAAAAAATCGCTTCGAGGTGCACTGGCTCTTGTGCAGATACACCTATGTACCAAATTTCGTGGCCCTGGGTCTATTAGCTTATAAGGTATTTCTCCCTCTTTCTTCGCATGCCTTCGTGGTGTAATGGTCAGCACACTGAGCCGGTATTTCAGAGGTCCGTGGTTCGATTCCCGGCGAAGGAATTGCATATTTTTCATGTCTCCTGCTTCCAAAAAACCTAATGTCTCTACACTGGCGCCCGAACTAAAAGGGTTGTGGATGATGACTCTCCACACCCAGGATTTGGCGACTAGGTCCCCTAAAACCCTAGTCGCCCTTTAAAAAGGGGAGTATATAAGGTATTTCTCCCTCTTTCTTCGCATGCCTTCGTGGTGTAATGGTCAGCACACTGAGCCGGTATTTCAGAGGTCCGTGGTTCGATTCCCGGCGAAGGAATTGCATATTTTTCATGTGTCCTGCTTCCAAAAAACCTAATGTCTCTACAAACTTACTCGCAACACGAACGAAACACACACACACACACACAGACTCTTTGTTTTATTATACGTAGAGATATTTACCATTTATTTAATAGCGTTTTGCATTTTTATTTATCTCCTTACATTTTATTAAAAATTTTCATTATTCAATTATTTAATTATTTTTTTAATTACTAGTTCAAAGGGGTAATTTGCCCAGGACTATTAATTTCGTTTTGGCATTTTGCGGGGATTCACTACAAACGTTGTTTTACTTTTCAAATTGTTGCCACCAAATATTATCGCCCTGTATTATATTTAAAGAAATTAAATAATGAAGAACTTGCATAAACATATGTATGTTTCTCGCATTGTGATAAAACGACGGTACCTAGAGCCATCCAGTTTTGAATAACGTAATCATCCTGCAAATATAGGCATCTGGAAGCCGAAATTTGAAATTTGGAATTTGTTTTATTATCGATTTCATATTTTGTAAAACTTTAACGAATTTTTGATTAACAAACTCAAGGATTTTAAAGCGAGCAATGGCAACGTTGTACAGGAAAAACATTTTTATCTCTACCGCGTAAAGACTGTGTATCGGAAATTCTAAAGATATGCTCATTATTATTAAATGCCTACTATTAGCTCACATTCTCCCTATATCTTGTTCAAATTTTCAATCGTTAATAAAATATTTTTTATGCATCCTCTCAAATACAATTTTTCAAACTTGTACTGGATGACACTTGAGGTTAATACAGTTTTTTCACATATTAAAAATAATTAAAATTTACAATTTCACATATTAAAAATAATTAAAATTTACAATTTCACATATTAAGACTTACATAAAATGACCGTTTATTAGGAATTCTGATGTGCTGTAAAAATGAATTTTATAACAACTTATAAGTAATAGTACATGACTGTGATAAATGGGATTGTAATATTTAACAAAAATAAGTGGCAACAGTAAGACAGAGTTCTAAAGATTTTTTAAAGTGTATGGAATTAAAAAATTTATAGGTTTTATAGAGTTGGATGAAGCGGATGCAATGTCCCATTATGTACCGACAATTCTCATAAGTAGGAATTGACTTAAAAAGTTTTTTAATATATATTACTTGTTTTAAAATTATTTTACCATACTGTTGTTGAACTGAATTTTATAGTTTAAGTGCGAAGAAAATGACAATTAATAAATAAAAGTAACACATAAAATGTTAAAAAAAACGCCCCTTTGGACGTAATTTAAAATCTGAAACCTTTCAGATCTTTTTAGTTATTAATTATTTTATTACTCATTTTATTTATTTATTTATTCTAGATCCTGATTTCTGACGGTGTTCCATACCGTTCTGGCACTTCTAATTTTAGAAATTAAGTTCTGGATATACTGGACGAACTTCTGAAGAGAATTCTTTGCGCTAAGCTCGAAAAATCTCAATGGAATAACTAGTTTCAGCTGCAAGACAATTCCCACAATCCCATTCTCACCAAGCATAAAGAAAAAGTCATTATTCTCATATATATTATAGAAATAAATGGGAGCTGCATTATACGGAATTATGTAAAACCTGCTAATTCACTGTAGCTATTTGTTTTTCCAACAATTAAAGCTTTCCAACTCCTTTACTTTCCCACATAGCCCATCAGCGGCCGAGAGGTAAAATCCCTAAACACTGGTAGTTCTTACCTGGGTTCGATTCTAGGCGAACAGTCATGGGTGGAATGGTTGGTGGGATATTTTCATATGCCGGCTAATACGCAAACACCCAACTATATTTAAAAAGGTCTAAGTCATACCTAAGTACAATGCAGTTTCTTAAAAAAATATATACCCTTGGATTCACTTTATTAGCCTAAACTGAAAATAACATTTTTACTTGCTTGTACGAAATAAAAGAAGTACTGTATTTCCGAAAGATTTCGGGTGTCATATTTCAAAGAAAATATCCATTTTGACCGCTCTCGAATCCATTTAGACGCTTTTTTCTATGACATCTATACATACGAGCAAAATAAAGGAAATTCTTCTCAAAACGGATTGTAAAATGAATTTAGAAAGGACTTTTTCCATGATATTTATGTATACGTACGTATGTATCTCGCATAACTCAACGATTAGCCGTAGAACGTTGAAATTTTATATCTGGGACTGTTATAACATGTAGTTGTGCACCTCCCTTTTTTTGTTGCAATCGGCCACATCAAATGTACCCACTGCCTTACTCGGCTCGGTAAGCTCTATGTTTTTATTCTTGCGCATCTTTTGCTTTAAAAGTCATTGAATTACCTTTTTCTTATGCTCCAGTTAAAGCTTTCATGGCTTAAGATTAATCTGCGTGCAATAGTTGTAGAATCATCAACAATTTAAAAATTTAAACGACACCACTTTCTGTTTTCATCTGAAACTCTTTGCAGAACAGTGAATTAATGGTGAATTCAACTGGTGCACCAGCTTCAATGTCTTTTTGCCCAGTAGGACCAAAATTTAACTTTCAATTTTGTGTATCCAAAATTTTGTTTTCCTGTCCGTTGCCCGACTTGTGTATTTCGGCGTACAAACTATAATTTTAATTGTAAGAACTGTTTTTTTTATCTGTATTTAACTGCATTTGGTGTTTCAAATTTTTCTGTATTTTAGAATTTTTTAATGACGATGTTTTGAGATTTCATGTATTTTTGCCTTAACGCCAAGTGAAAACGTAATGACTAAATGAGAATATCTATAAGAAAATTTGAGGATATAACTTTAACTGAAATGCAGGGGAAAATGTTTATGATTTAATAGGGTATAAATGAAAGTTATGTGCTGTCCACATCAGTTTTTTTTTTTTTAATTACAATATGAATTATTTTGTTTTCCAGTATAACACCGGTTAATCGGGAATTCATTTACCTTAACTCTTTAGTGCTGAAGAAAATATAAACAATTTGAATCAACATTGCGTAACCTATCCTTTAAATATACACAAAGACAGTTAACCTATTTTAGATTATTTTAAGAAAATCACACTGTTGTCATAATCATTATATTACAGATGTTCACATTTTTAGCTGAGATTAATAAATTTGTTCTCGATCTGGCCGATATTCTTGTTATTAAATTAAGCCCATAAAACAGCAATTAAAGTTTTTGGAAGGTCAACAAGTTTGGGGCAACGAACAGACTAATGGCGATTTAACCTTGACCGGAAGGTGTTTATTCATCGCTGAAAAGAATATTTTGCCACATCTCCGCAGAATGACGTCACAACATTTGCGGTTCGCTTCACTCAACGAGATAGAATTACTTAACCGAAGAGTGGCTGCAGGGAGTATCACAGACGGCTGATGACGCGACGGAGTTGTTTTTATGGGTTCAGAGCAGACGATTTTAATACATCCCGTCATTCCCAGCCATTCTAACATTATATCAGTAGATTTAAATATAATGTATTAAATAAAATATGTCTTTAATTTTGGCTAATGAAAATATTTAAAGAATTTTTTTAGGTCCAGTTGGTGTGATTCTATGGTAAAATGTACAGCAGGTCTGTTAAATTTTACGACTAAATTCGTCCAAAATCGAAAGCTGAAGAAAACATTATTTTTAGTTTTCAGTCATCAACATAGAATCCCTACAAGTGTATGCAACGCTTGGCACGTTTATACAGCTACTTGATTCCTTCGTACAGCGCCCGAGCGGTAAAGTCGCTGAACGCTGGTAGTTTCGACCTGGGTTCGATTCACGCGAAAGACTGGCTGCATGGGCTTTTTCGTTGTTTTCCCAATGTGCATACGAACCAGTTTCCCTTAAAACGTCCTTCACGAAGGCATCCCTTCCCTAAAGCAGAAAGCACAGAAATGTACATAATGTTTCGAGATTTACCCTAGACGTAAATATTTTTAAAATGTAATTATTGATAAGTCAGTATGAAATTTTATGTGAACACAATTATCATCCTATAAGGTAATAGTATATATCATTTATAGCGTATTTGTACTTTTATAACATGAATACATCATACACTACAGCTTTCCTGCTACGCTTCTGTATGTAAACAAAGCCACAAATACAATAAATAAATAAATAAATAAAAGGTGTATGAGGAGAGTTTTAGGTAATTTTTATACAGCTTTAAAGAAACTAAACTTCATGAAAAATATGCCACTCATGATACCAATCAATTTAGAGTTTTGTGAATAATAAAATAAAGAAATTAAATACCCAGATTTTAAAAGAATTTTATGAAAATACGCGACGTACATCAAATAAGTGTAGACTTTTGCTTTTACTTTCATTTCTTAATGTTCGAAATAAAACTATACGAATACAGAACTGTTGAATCCTATTTTAAAAAACTTTTGTTTACATTAGCGGTGCCGATCGTATACTTTTCTATTCCAGGCCCAGCAGCAATTTAGGTGGATAAGATCGATGAAGACTGGTAATTCGACCCAGGTTTAAACTCCAGAATTCGGCTAGTGTTTTAAAAGTTGTCTCCATAAGTAACGCGACTCCATAAGTCATTTTCTCTTACAACGATTGCCACGAAAGCCTCTCTCCATTGGTTGATAGCCTTTTTGTGCTTTGTCTTTAATTAAATAAACCAATCTTGATGTGACGGGAACAATATAAAAAACAAATTTTCTTTTAACATCAGCAAGCACAGCTATCAAAGTTTGCTGAATTTTTATTTAAAAAATAATAATACTTTTTTACTGCTAAAAATTCTTTTATAAGCTCTGGGAATTTGCTTAAGTGTACCGGCTCATTAAGTAATGCTTCTTCATTGAATGGTAAGACTCCAACAGTAAATTGTTCCCTAAACCTCATTAAAGATTTTTCTCAAGGCCATTAATGGCTTCCTTTATGTGCAGTGATAAATGTTTCGCTTTGAATAGCATAGAGAATGTACTTAATGGCTATTTCGAGTAAGTGTTTGTTCATGTTTTCTTTGACTTTGCTTGTTAAAACTTTTATATCATTTTAAAGCTTCTTCTAAACATTGACAGCTTAAATACTGGATAGCATAAAGAAGTGCCTCTTTTCGATAATCACGATTCCATTCAAAGCCGCGTTACACAATGGATTACATATTTCTTTTTTAATCTGGCGATAGAAAGGATTTACAATGATCAGCGGTGACGATTAATTTTTCGGCCATGACCATAATTAATGTCGAAAGCAATAAATTTAAAATAAAATTTGAGATAATTTAAGATTTATAAAACTGAAACTTTTTCTTACCTTTTTTATACGCAAAATTATTGATTTAAATCAATTAATTATATTTTGGGCGGAAAGTCATGTATTAAATTACTTTTTTAAATTACCTGATGTGTTGCATGAATTTGTAGAGACATTAAGTATTTTTTGAAAGCTGGAGAGATAAAAAATGAGCAATGCCCTCCCTGGACTCCAATCACGGACATCTCGAAACGCGCCGAGTGTGCTGACCACAACACCACGGAGGCATGCTAAGAAGGCGGGAGAAATACCATATATACTTCCCCTTTTAAAGGGCAACTGGGGACCAGGAGACCCAATCGCCAAATCCTGGTGGTGGAGAATCATCATCCACCACCTTTTTTATTTCGGGCGCCACTGTAGAGACATTAGGTATTTTTTGAAAGCAGGAGAGATAAAAAAGGAGCAATGCCCTTACCGGGACTCGAACTACGGACCTTCTTTCGAATATGCGCCGAGCGTGCACCACGAAGGCATGGTAAAAAGGTGGAAGAAATACCTTATAAATTAAATAAAAACTTCAAAATTAGGCACAATTCAATTTCAATTAACATCGGTTCCATTAACGGAAAAATCAAACCGTAAGAATTTCTGAAGAATCTGCCGCGGGACCTTCGTCTTCAAGCAGCAAAAACATATTTACAATGCCAGACCAGACTTTTAAAATTACTCTATAAAAAACAGAGTTCGATTTAAAATGCACTTCCGACCGATTAAGACCATTGCATTTCCAGTGAACGCATTTCGGTACTTGGTAATGGCAAAGGCTATTTGGCATGGGCTTTTGTGCCATGGGAAGAGATGCCTTCGAGGAGGACCTTTTAAAGGAAACTAGCTATATTCATGTTTCACACGAGGAAAGCCACGAAAACTGCCATACAGCCAATCGTTTCATTAGAATTTAACCAGTGTTCAGTAAGTACCCGGCTCTTCCCAAATGATGAAGTTTGCTGGTTGAGTTAACGAAGAAACTGGAGATAAACTTGAAAAAGTTCTTTTCCCCCTCTCCCTCTCTTCTTTTCATTGGTTCTTTACAATGCTCTTCTTTGCAGATGCTTTACGTCGGCTATTTTTCCCATACGTACGTCATTACAACGCAAATTATGGTTTTTCAGTGCGCTGGTTAACTTGCATGAGAAAAAACATCTGAAATTTAATTTCGATTGTTTCATAAGATAAAGGTTCAAATATTAGGAAAATATTTTGTGACCAATCTGTATAATGTCTCAGGTAAATCTTGCTAAGTTTCCAGGTACACTGCGCTAAAAAAAGGGAGGGGGACAGTTTATATCTTCCGTTCTACTCGGCCGATTGACGAAATTCAAATTGCGCTTTTACTGTCTCGAAAGCGCGACTTAGGATATATATTAGATTTATATATAGCATTGTTCTAATATACGTATTTTGACACAAAACCGGACTTTTTCTGAAATGACATGCCCATTTTTTTCCATATTTCGATTCGCCCAACATGGGCCTTGCATGCCGCCCCATGTTGAGGTGTATGGTAACGAAACAGCTGACGATCTGGCAAGAAAAGGTTGTGATCTCCCTACACCCACTTCCATTGATTTAAGCCCAACTGAAATTCATTCCTGTTACAAACATAAAACTAACATGGCATGGAAAATTTCTCCTGCTCACCAATGGTATTTCGCTGAACAACCAGACCTGTCACTTCTGAGCAAAAGATCTAGGCCTATCCAAACGGCCATGGCCAGATTCAGAAGTGGGCATCTTCGATGAATGAAATTCAGTGAGGGAGAAAAGACGTTCCCCTCCTGTGCCTGTTCCCTCCCTGCCTCTCCCGCTCACTTACTGGATTGTATAGGAGTCTCCTTGAGACAGCTGTCGGCTGAGCAGAACGACATCAGCGATTTGCTTGTGCGGCAAGGTCTCTTGGAGTTCGCGTAGGCTTTGCTGTCCCAAGGGGATTTGAAACAACAACAACAAACAACACATTATAACCAAATATTAAAATTTTGTAAAATTCGACGCGAAATTTACGGGGGAATTTAAAAATCTACCTTGGCGCAAGTGTTTCAGTTTGCGCCAAGCATTATTCACTTGGCGAGCTTCTTAATTTACAGCAACCTATTTTCCTTCCCTTTTTTTCGTTGTAGACGAGCGAGAAAAAAGTCATCGTTCATAGTTTCAAATAATTTTAACAAAGTGCGTAAACCACAATTGGCGTTATTATAGCTTCTAACGAATATGCCAAATTCAAAACAGGCCAATATGTAAATTGACGTATATCTTAAGAAATGTTGAACAAAAAACTATTAATTTTTGACAAGTGTGCCTAGAAATACATCTACTTTAAGACGCTGTTAAAAATTTTATAGGTAAAATTTATACAAGGATTGGTTCGAAACATTTATAAAAAATATTTAAAAATACAAATTTAAAAAATAAATCATAAAAAGTGCGCGAATTATATTTGGATTAAATCGAAATTTAAAATTCTGGAAGAAGGAATCAAGTAAGTTTAATAAAAAAAAGAGATAGTAATAAATATATATCATATTCTATTAACACTGAGGAGCTAAAATTTTGAGAGCTCAATTTTTTAAAAACTACTCGTGCGATTTTTACAAAACTTGGCAGTTCAGCATAATTTAAGAACCGAAATATGGAAAAAAGGCATGTTATTTCAGAAAAAGTCCGATTTTGTGTCAAAACACCCATGTTAGAATGATGCTATATATAAATCTAACACACTTCCTAAGTCGCGCTTTTGAGACATGAAAAACGTAAGTTGAATTTCGTCAATCGGCCCAGTAGAACGGGAAATCGTCTGGATCGGAAAGAATGTACCCCCCCCCTTTTTTTTTTTTTTGCAGTGTACATATTGTTACGGATTTCATATTTATTTGGAAGTGTAATTAAAATTGCTTTATATTTCCCGTGCAAAGCAGACGATTTTTGAAGAGAAAGCTACGACCGAAAAATAAAAATAAAAGAGCGCGTGCATTTAATATTTTATAAATAAATATCTCATAATTACTGTTGCCATCCAGAAAAATCTAGAAAAATCGAAATTGTTCTAGTGAATAATTCAAAAGCTTATAAAAGCCGAATTGAAACACCTCATCTCAGTTGCAGCTGTTTAAAGCGAACTGCTGTTTGTTTACTTAATGTTGTGATTCATTGCAGCGATTTCGCTGTGAGATACAATTAGTTTCTCTGTTTTTGAATTGAGTTCTGCTAAACGTCTGAGATATTGTGATATTGTACGAATATCTCTCAAGAAATAGTTCAGCATTTTGATTTATTTCTTGTGGAAAGAATAATTTTTTTTAAATTTCTTTTAACGACTTGTGAATTCAATCCATAACGAATCCGTACGCACGCAACAATATATATTTGTTGTACCTTCGCATTCATTTGCTTTATTACATTCAAGCCTCTATTTGCATTTATTTTACATTTTGTGTACATAGTCATGCTTTCATACTCCTTCTCCGCTAAGGCAAGAACCTCAAAATCTCATTACCTTCAAATTGGAGCTTATCACTGTTTATGTGATGTGCCTCATTAAATATGGCTGAACACTAGTAGTTCCGACCTGGGTTCGATACCAGGTAAACGAGCTGGCTGCATGGGCATTTTCGTGATTTCCCTCATGTGCAACGTGTCTACGGGTCAGTTTTTCATAGAAAGTCCTCCATAAAGGCATCCCCCTACGCAGACATAGCTCTAGTATGCTTTGACGTAATCCCAAATAAACCAAACCATTAAGTGGGCTGTTTAAAAATGCTAGCAATGATGCTATAGCTGTAGTGCTTAGTACGAATAATTCTAGTTTCCAAGTTTCTAGGTTTTTGAAAGTAGCAAAACTTTAGATTGTAATTATTGGGTTGGCAACTAAGTAATTGCGGATTTTTTTTAGAAAATCAAAGACAATTTTTTCATGGAACTAAATAACTGTAATCTGTAATATATTGCCCATTTTGATCAATGACCTTTTGCCATCTTTCGGGCAGCATCATAATCCCACGTTCGTAAAACTTCTGGTTTTTATTAGCAAAAAACTGAATCAGGTACGATTTGACATCATCATCATTATTGAAATTTTTACCATTCAAGGAGTTTTGTAAAGATCGAAACAAAAAGTAATCAGATGGCGCAAGGTCAGGACTATATGGTGGATGTGGCAAAACATCCCAACCATGCTCCAATAATTTTTGCCGAGTGACCAAAGATGTGCGTGGCCTTGCATTGTCGTGATGGAATACAACGCCTTTTCGATTTGTCAATTCGGGCCGCTTTTCTTCAACTGCATCGTTTAATTTCGTTAGTTGTTCGATGTAGACATCAGAATTGATCGTTCGGTTGGGTGGTAAGAGTTCAAAATAGACAATTCCTTTGTAATCCCACCAAACTGATACAAAACCTTCTGACAATTCCTTTGTAATCCCACCAAACTGATAACAAAACCTTCTTTTGATGAATATCAGCTTTTGACGTTGTTTGAGTTGGTTCACCTGGCCTCCTCCACGATCTTTTCCGCTGGATATTGTTGTAAACAACCCATTTTTCATCGCCAGTTATCAGTCGTTTTAAAAATAGATCATTTTCATTACGTTTCTTTAGCAAATCGCAGCTGTTAATGCGTTGCGTTAAATGCGTTTCTTTCAGTTCGCGAGGAACCCATGTATCGAGTTTTTGAACATAGCCAAGTTGTTTTAAGTGATTTTCAATGCATGTATGTGATACATGAAGCTTCTCTGCAATCTCACGTGTTGTACTGTGACGATCCGAATCGATTATTGCTTCGATAAGGTCGTCATCAACTTCAACTGGACGACCAGAGCGTTTTTCATCTTGGAGTGAAAAATCACCAGAACGAAATTTGGCAAACCAATTTTGACACTGCCGTTCTTTTAAGGCTTCGTCACTATAAACAGCACATACCTTTTTATTAGCTTGCGATGCGTTTTTCCCTTTGCGGAAATAAAATAGCAAAATATGACGAAAATGTTCCTTTTAATTTTTCATTTTTCAACGAACGCCAAACGACAACTACGCAACCGATCAAAAAACGTTTTTTACTGATTCACAGCTGAATTGCCAACTATCAAATAACAAAATGTGTTTTACATTTGTACTACGTCTGCAAACCTAAAAATTCAACTGAAGCCATCTATGAGTGAAATCCGCACTTACTTAGTTGCCAACCCAATACTTTATTTTGCATAAATGGCAGGGTTTTGTCACCGAATAACATGCGGTTTAATCACATGCGAATTCATTTAGTGACTTGAACTAAATTGGGAGAACACAAAGACAGGCCGTCACACTTGGAACCTCCCCAACGATTTACTACACTTAAGTAGATACAATTTAACGCCTACCTACTTAGCTTTTATCACACATTCTGAAATACTCTCATCATTTTCTTTCTTCATGCACTTAACAGAGTTTAATGCTCTTTCTTGAATTAGCATTAAGCTCGCTGCAATACACACTTTTGTTGCAACTAAAGGAAAAGGTTTTTCCTTTTCTGGGGTTGCCTTTCATGTTTTCTGTTTATAATTCTTTGATGACATTTCTTGGTAGTTAAGAACAAAACCATCCGTTATTTTATATATCCTTTACATAATTCGCAATCTTAAGTTAGTTTATGATTTTTTATAAACTCTTGCATGTACTTCTTCACTGTCATATCTCCCGTTATTTAAGCGAGGCAAGATTATCGATAAATCGTTAACGTGAGTCGCGAAACGTCGACAAACGGCCGACAATCCTTATTATCTTTCTTTTTCCTTGCCATACCAAAAACTTTCAACTTTTTAGTAAAAAAAAAAGGCTGGAAACATGATAGAAAAGCACTGGTAATAGATGGCTTACTGGTCTCGTGACGGAAAGACGACAGCTCCGTTCAGACGTCAAGTGTCATAGAGGCAGTACTGTTCACATCTGGAGACAGGGGTCTAAGCCGTAGCCAATACGAGAAGCTATATTTGCGCATGCGTTGATGTGTCTACGGCTTTCCCACTCAAGAGGTTTCCCGCGTTCGCTCTGATTGGTCGACTCTTATACTCAGTCAACATAAGGCTAAAAACTTCGAACTTTATGCCAAAATCCTTAAACCGTTTTTCTGACGTAACAAGGTCTGGTTACCTAGCAACAATTCTGGGCTTAAGCCAGTTATGACATTTATTCCACCTTAGCTGAACGGAGCCTTAGCTGCATTGGTATAAAGAGCATAAAAGGTTTAAGCTGAGCTGCGTTGCCAAGGCAACCAGTCAGTGCTACGTCACAAAATCTGGTTTAGGGCTCTTGGCATAAAATTCGAAGTTTTCAGCTTTATGCCGACTTGTAGTGATAAGCGTCGACCCATCAGAGCGAACGCTGAATATAGGCATCTGGAAGCCCAAATTTGGAATTTGTTTTATTATCTGTTTGTAAATCATTTATGAGTTTTTGATTAAGAAACTCAACGATTTCAAAGCGAGGAATGGCAACACTGTACCAAAAAAAATTACCCTCAACGCGCCAGACTGTGTAGCTATGCTCCTTTAAATATTTTATGATATTGCTGTTGAACTGAATTTTATGGTTTAAGTGCGAAGAACATGATATTTAATAAATAAAGGTTAACACATAAAACGTTAAAAAAACGTTTTCTTAAGGCATTGGATTAGAGTCCGGAGTAATTTCCGAAGTTCGTGATTCGATTTGACGCATTACATCAATTACTTCTTTTACCTTTATTTTAAGAAATGAATGTTCGAGGGCAGTGTTTCAAGTCTAATTCTTTTACAAGGACGATTCAATTCTTGCACACATAACACGGCAATTTTCCACCAATGGTAGGTATCCACGAGAGCTAAGAGAAGAAGCAGTGTTAAGTTCTTCATGCAGAAACACTGAAATTTTAGCTAAAGTCACGGAGTGTTAAGCCTCGTTAAGTTATATAATTAAAATTATTAGAACGCTTAGAAAATTAAATTCGAAATTTTAGATAACAGAATTCTTTCAAATATTCCATTGAAATATTTATCGGCGTTAAAATAAAAATAGCAATGCATTCAGCAATACACTGCTATTTTTATACAGCAATTTCTACTTCAAAGATATCAAAGCATTTCCATTTCAAAGATTTCACAACAATTTATAAATTTAATGCTGACTTTTAAACCGTTTCATCGCAGTTTTCTGCATCTAAAACTTTACGTTTAGTTTTTGCGTGTAATTTAAAATATTCTAATGAATTGTTACTAACTTTTTTTCGAAAAACAAAGTACATTTGCAAGCTTTGGAAAAAAAAAAGAAAGAAAGAAAGAAACCTGAATAGTCTCAGATTCAAAAGCCTTTGTTATGGTTTTTTAAACTCTCTGAGCATCAGACTGCTGTTACACTCATTCCTGTTAACCCCCCTTTTTTTTGTCATTTTAGCTTCATTAATTAAGCATCACTTTCTTCGCCCTTAGACAATATGCAATTCAACAGTAAAATCACAAAAAATTTTAAAAGTAGCAGAGCAGTAAACGTGTAAGAATTCCGATGCAAGGTTAAGGGGTTTTCTATTTTCTTCTAAGATGGCTTTACAAAACTTTTTTTGTCTTTTTATTATTAAAACGCTTTGTGCGTTTACTTTATTTATTAAATATCACATACTTGGCCGCTTACCCACACAGAACTCAGTTCAACTGCAAAATCACAAAATATTTAAAAACAGCATATCTTTAGAATTCTCAATAGACAGTCTTGCGCGCTACACATAATGTTTTTTAGCCCAAAGGGCGTTAGCTCAGAAAGGTTATTAATTTCGTTTTACAATTTTGCGTTGATTCACTGTAAAAGGCGAATCACTTTTTAAATTGTTGCCACCAAACATTATCGACCTGTATTATATTTAAAGAAATTAAATAATGAAGAATCTGCATAAAACTCAACGATTTCAAAGCAAGCTGTTGACTTCAATTTTAAGGTTTAAGTGCGAAGAACTTTAATAAATAAAGGTAACACACAAAACGTTAAAAAAAGGCCTATTTGGGCGTAATAGATTTTTTTAAGCATTGTCTTTTTTTTTTTCGAGGGGGGGCTTAATGTTGTCACTGTTCGCTTTGAGATCGTTTGAGTTTGTTAATCGTTTGCGATCTTCTTCATCAAACATTCATTTAAGTTCTAAAAAATATGAAATGGACAATAAAACAAATTTGAAATTCAATATTTGGGCTTCAGGGCGCAAATGTTTGGGTGGATGAATACGTTATTGAAAATTTGTTGATTCTAGGTACCATTGTTTTTTCACAGTGCCTGAAACATACATACATTCATGCAGATTCTTCGTTATTTAAGAGCCATACATAAAATCAGCTGTCTTATAAGGTATTTCTCTCGCCTTCTTAGCATGCTTTCGTGGTGCAATGGTCAGCACACTCGGCGCGTATTCGAGAGGTCCGTGGTTCGAGTTCCGGCGAAGGCGTTGCTCATTTTTCGATTCTTCTCCTTCGAAATAACCTAATGTCTCTACAGTGTGCATATGTTACGGTGAAACACCGAAATCTGGAGAATGTCGACTTTCACCGGTGAATGAAAACATTCACATAGTCGCTTTGTGTATGTCCGAAATATTTTCCAAATACTCTTATTTCTGACTTACACCGGTGAATGTCGACATTCACCATGTACTAATGGTGAATGTTGAATATATGAGAATATTATATTTTCTTCTCCGTAATTCAGTCGCGAAAAAACACACAAGTACTTAAAACACACAATACATTCAAGATGAGAAAGGAAAATAATAGAAGTTAAAAAACTTACTTAATTATACAGTACGTAGTAAATGAGAAAATAAAATAATAGTAATGAAAAACTTACTAAATTATGTGATTCAAATTTGATTAATTGCAACAACTTAAACTATTACGAGATTCTGAATTGCACAAGAGGCCTTTGCTTTTACAACTGCATTTATGGGAAACAGCCAGTCGCCTCTCTTTTTGACCGACACCAGAGCATATCTGTGATTGTCGACATACACCGGTGAGGGTCCGAATGTACAAGAATGCAATGTTATATTCGACCTTTCACCGACGTATTTGGTGAATGTTGACATTCTCCGGTGAAAGTCGACATTCTCCAATTTCGGTCTTTCACAGTAACATATATATATATATATGTGTGTGTGTGTGTAAAATATAAAAGATACGATAGCTGCTTTAAAGAATAATTGGCGATCTCTACATTAACATTCTAGATTTGGTGCTCTCCCACTGACTTCATCTGTTCTCCCAAATTCGAGATTTTTCTACGTTACGTAAGACGACCTGAAAAAGGTAACTAGAAGTAAAATTAACCAATTATGGTTTTGATTCACATTTGCACCTACACAGTATAAATTCTGATTCGCGAGGAACTACGTTCCTTTTTCCTGACTTCTGCCATGTAAACGTATTAGCGCCGCTTATGCTTCCCTGCCTGAAATGATGTCACATCTTTTTAACCTGTGAATATAAGAAATTATCATGTGCTGCAAATAAAGATGATAATTGGCTGAATTTAGTTTGGTATCAACTCTTCCCTCTCGCCGTGCCATCTGCCATCACGACTGTGTTCCGAAAACATTACATATATAACCTAATGTCTCTACAGTCTTTTTAACATTTTTCTGAAACATGCTTCTCTGCTAAAATAAACGCAGAAACGAATAATTTGCAAAGTGAATTGCGGGTGCTGATGGATTAATGTCCAATGTATTGTAGGAGATTCAAATAATACATGGATAACAAAAAAATTAAACAATTTTCTAATACACCTTTGAAGAGACAGTATTTAAAATAAAATTTAAAAAAAAAAAATCCGGCTGAATGGGGAGGCTGAAACTTGTGAAGCGTCATAAAATTCTATTCCCTCGCGGTTTCCTTTTGGACCTCCCTAATGGAAACGAGTATTAAATGTTTCCTCATACTGCACGAAGCGGTAGGTGGTTATTTAATGCCTCGACGTTTCATTATTGTTTCTCCTCTTCCTCTCTGGAATCAAGTCACTTATTGTCTTCAGAGTTCCACTTAGAATGCTTTCGTTAATAAAGGACTTCCTGAGACCATGCTCAAAGGGGTTCCTTCTTTTTTTTTTTTTCTTTTATGGCATTTTTCTTTTCGGCTATTAAAAAGAAGTGTAGCGAAATGACCTTGGCTGTGGCACAGGCAAACGAAGACATGCAACGAAACGTGGGATAACAGTTTCGAAAATGTGCTTAAAAGCAAGACCGCGGTGGCACAGAAAAATAAATACTTTGACAGAATAAGCGCGCCATGTGAATTGAAACTTCCGTGTGTTCTGGAAGGAAAGAAACAGCAATACAGTTGATGAAAACAAAATACTCTTACGGATTTTGTATTTAGTTAGCTATTTTTGGTAGAATTATAATTAAAATTGTTTTATTTTCCCGTGCAATCTAGCGAGTGACGAATTTTAAGAGAAAGCGACGCCGGAAAAGTAAAAATACAACAGCGCGTGCATTTAGAATTTAATAAATAGATTGTACTCTTTTGCTTTCCAGAAACCTCGAGGAAATAAAAATTACCAGAATGTTCTCGTGCGTGATTAAAAAGCCGGAGAAAAACATCTCAGTTCAGTTGTTTTAAAGTTAGCTGTAGTAGCTTACTTATTTTGTTGTTGTTGACTGTAGCGAATTCGCGGTGAAACCGGATTAGCCTACTTTGCGCTTTGAATTGTGTTCTATTTAACGTTTTAGTAGCTGAAAACATAACTACTGTGTGACATTGTGATATTGTACGAATATCTGTGAGAAAAAAATTCAGCATTCTGTTTTATTTCTTGTGATAAGAATAAATTTTATTATTATTATTATTATTATTTAAGTCCAAAGGGGCAATTTGCCGGGAAGAACTATTAATTTCGTCTCGGAATTTTGCGTTCATTCACTAAAAGCGTTGTTTCACTTTTGAAATTGTTGCCACCAAATATTATCGCCCTGTATTTTATTTAAAGAAATTAAATAATGAAGAAACCGTTTAAATGTACGTATTTTCTCGCACTCTGATAAAACCACGATACCTAGAGCCATCAAATTTTGAACACTGAACGTTTCCACCAGAATATGGGCAGCTGGAAGCCCAAATTTGAAATTTGGAATTTGCTTTATTATTGATTTCATATTCTGTAAAACTTTAACGAATTTTTTATTAACAAACTCGAGGATTTCAAAGAGAGCAATGGCAACGTTGTACAGAAAAAATCATTTTTATCTCCTGCGCGCGAGACTGTGTATCGGAAATTCTAAAGATATGCTCATTTTAAAATTATTTTGTGATATTGCTCTTGAACTGAATTTTATGATTTAAGTGCGAAGAACATGATATTTAATAAATAAAGGTAACACACCAAATGTTAAAAAAACGCCCCTTTGGACGTAATTTAAAATCTGAAACCTACGTTTCAGATTTTTTTTTTTTTGTAAAGACGGTCTTCAAAGATTTTGCAATGTTTTATACATTTATTACTGATATTAAAAGCGTTTCGTCGCAGTTTTGTGCGTCTAAAACTTGATGTTTAGTTTCTGCGTGTAATTTAAAGAACTCTATTAAATCTTTAGCAACATTTCTCGGAAACAAAAGTGCATTTACAAGCTTTAATTTTTTTTTTTTAAATCCGAAAGCTTTTAGATTTTACTTACGCCTAAAGGGGCGTTTTTTTAACGATTTTGTGTTACCCTTATTTATTAAATATCATAAACCGCGCTTAAACCATAAAATTCAACTCAACAGCAATATCACAAAATAATTTTAAAATGAGCATATCTTTAGAATTTCTGATACACAATCTCGCGCGCTGGAAATAATTTTTTCCCCTATGCAGAGTTCCTATTCCTCGCTTTGAAATCGTTGAGTTTCTTAAACAAAAATTTGTCAAAGTCTTACAAAATATGAAATCGATAATACAACAAATTCCAAATTTGGTCTTCCAGACGCATATATTCGTAGTAGGATTACATCATTCAAAACTGGATGGCTCTAAGTACCGCCGTTTTATCACAATGTGAGAAACATATATACATTTATGCAGATTCTTCATTATTTAATTTCTTTAAATATAATAAATACAGGGCGATAATATTTGGTGGCAACAATTTGAAAAGTCAAACAACGCTTTTAGTGAATCCACGCTTTTTGTCTATCAATGCTTATATATATTTTACACCTAACTATCTATAGAAAGATATGATCAGACACGATTATTTTGTATAAATATTTCAACAGATATTTTCTTCATATAAACAACTAAAAGAAAGCTTTAATTACTGCTAATATGAAGAATTGAATTAATTAGCATAAAGAACATAAATAATGTTCAGAAGTACTTTATTTACAGTTTTATTTTACAATTTTATTTATTGGTAAAACATTATATAGGGTGGTCGAAAATAAACCAAACTCAAAGCAAGTCGAAAACACAAGAACTGTAAGGCGATATTATACAGCAAGGTGGGGCCAACATAAACCGTAGTGTACCGTACATAAGAGACTTTATGAGAGTTTATTTTGGGCCACCCGATATATAACGTGAAGAGTAGAACTAACGAATAAGTTACACATCTGGCAGATTACTTTTCTTTGTTTTTATTTCTCGCAACCGTAGCCTTCGTTGTTTAGCAAGCACTAAAACAAGATTTTCTTCTCGATAAAAAAAACAGTGTTTATTCTTTAAAAACGTCAAACTATTACAAAGTAAAATCATTGTATCGTTTTTTAATTTCTTCTCAACGAAATTAATTTTCTGTATATCTTAAATCAGTTTCTCAAACTCCCCAATTGGTGGCTACTTTGGATCAGACGAAAATTTCCACGATTTCTTCCCAAAATATAAAATAAAATGTCATTTGTCAAAAATGTTCGAAATGACAATTCTAATAAAATTAACAGGTTTACTAAAAAAAAAAAAAATCTGCAATCTTTCAAATATTACATTACGCCCAAAGGGATTTTTTTTTAAAGTTTTGTCTCTTACCTTTATTTATTAAATATCATAAACATTTATACATTAAACATTTATACGGATAATAAATTACACGTGGAAATTTTTAGTTACGAGTTTATTCTAGTGTATAAAGGTTAAAAACTTTTCGAAAAGAAATTAGATTCTTCAACTTAAACCATAAAATTCAATTCAACAGCAATATCACAAAATATTTTTTTAAATGAGCATATGTTTAGAATTTTCTATACTACACACTCTCGCGCGCTGGAGATAATTCCCCCCCCCCGTTGCTATTGTGCTTCGCTTTGAAATCGCTGAGTTTGTTGATCAAAAATTCGTTAGTGTTACAAAATATGAAATCGATAATAAAACAAATTCAAAATTCAGGCTTCCAGATGGCCATATTCGGTAGAAGATTACGTTATTCAAAATTGGATAGCTCTAGATACCGTTGTTTAATCACAATGCGAGAAACATATATATATTTATGCAGATTCTTCATTATTTTAATTTCTTTAAATATAATACGGGCCGATAATATTTGACTGCAAAAATTTAGAAAATGATATGCCGTTTATGTTGATTCAATGCAAAATACCAAAACGAAATTAATAATCCTTCTGCCCCTCCCCCCCAAAAAAAGACAAAATTGCTTTTAATTGGTTTTTGAATTACATAAAAAGCTGTTCTTTTTATTTCTGAAAAGTCTCGAGATGGACATGGATCTTCTGTATTATTTGATTGGATAAAAATTCTAATCATTCGGATGGCATTAAAACATTTTTGCCCCTTCTAATTTTAACCAGACCGCAGTTCAAGAAGAGCATGTGATATTTTTCTCGAAATTAGTGTGCAAAATATGAGAATTTTATGAATAATATTTTTCTAAATTATTACAGTAGATACTCTTTCGCGGGACTAGCAATCTGAAAACGAAAAAAAATTTTTTTTCGTTGGAGATGTTTCCATAATAATTCCTTAAAGAAAAATATTACGGAAAACTGTAAACACAGAAATCGAAAATTGATATAATATACAGACAACTAACCTGAAAATATTCTACATAAATCCATATAAGTGTTAAGATTTCTAATATTTCAAAATAATAATTATCAAGCTGATCGAAGCGAAAACACCCGATATAATAAATCATTTTTGTCCCCCCCCCAGCCCGGTTGCACGACAGCCACACCCGAAATTCAACTATGAACCGGGCAGCCGGCACTCCACACCAAAAATCTAGGCCCTTTCATATCCCTCACAAGTGAGCTTTTCGACACAAATTGCAACCCTGATCAGCTGACAAAATACATATATACCATCGGAAACTTACCTGATTACAGCGGGGGTGCCGGTGTATATCCTCGGATGTCAAATTCAGTGTATTACACAGATGGTGTGTTGTTAAGTTTAAAAAAAAAAGGAAAAATTAACGATTTCCGTTCACGACGCAAACAAATGTTAGCGTTCTACTCACTACGAAACCTTTTCGTATAGCAGGCGCGGGAATCATGACCGTAGAAAGCTGCTGTTTGGCTGCTGGCAGCACAACAGGATTTGGCGAATCTTGGCGACACTTTATAGCTATTCAGAAGTTTTTATTTTCTTGTCTCGCCAAGCTGAACCTTTGATGGTTGCAAAGCAATGGCGGCAAGTCTTTCTGGGGGGAGGTGTTAATCGAGTTGTACTTGCACCGCGCTGGTGACAATTTTCATTATGTTCAAAAATATTTTTTACGTGCGCCTTTTTTTAGACCCTCATACATTCTTTTACAAAATTATTACTTATATGTTTAATTAACTAAATAGTTTTATATAAAAGAAATTTAATGAAATGACGTAGAAAGTGCAAAATATTACTGTTTACTATTAAGCTTTTCTATAAAATACATATTTTACGAACAGATGAGAAGTCAAACGAATTGAAGGAATAATTTAGCTTAATTGGATGTAAGAGAACTATGCCAGCTTGAATATAAATTAGCAGAAATTCAAGCTTATACTTTTTTTGGCTTAGAGAAAAGATCTAGGAGTTCCAAGAGATTTTGATATCCAGTTTCAACATTTTAAAAAAGGACAATTCTACACCATTTTGGCAGAATTCCATAGCTTGAATAAACGAAATCAAAAAATGCGAATGAAACACGCGACACCGGTTCTTTTACCATTACTGCAAGATTAATTTATTAAAGAATTTATTAAAATTGCAAGATTGCAAATTGCAAGATTATAATTGCAAGATTAATTTATTAAAGAAATAAATTAAGATCCAAAAATAATGATAATAATAATAATAATAAATAACTAAAAAATAAAAAATCTGAAAGGTTGATTTTAAATTATATCCAAAGAGGCTTTTTTTTTTAATTTTGTGTGTTACCTTTATTTATTAAATATCATGTTCTTCACACTTAAACCATAAAATTCAGTTCAAGAGCAATATCGCAAAATAATTTCAAATTGAGCATATCTTTAGAATTTCCGATACACAGTCTGACGCGTTGGAGATAAAAATGTTTTATCTGTAGAACGTTGCTACTGCTCGCTTTGAAATTCTTGAGTTTGTTAATCGAAAATTCGTAAAAGTTTTACAAAATATGAAATCGATAATAAAACAAATTCCAGATTTCAAATTTGGGCTTCCAGATGCCAATACTGGCAGTGGGATTATGCCATTCAAAATTTCATGGCTCTAGGTACCGTTGTTTTATCACAATGCGAGAAACATACATACATTTTTGCAGATTCTTCATTATTTAATTTCTTCAAATATAATAGAGGCGATAATATTTGGTGGCAACAATTTGAAAAGTGAAACGGACATTCAGAGTGATTCAACGCAAAATCCCAAAACGAAAACCATGGTCCTTCAGAAACAATGTCCCTTTGGACTAAAAAGAAAATCTGAAAGGTTTCAGGTTTTAAATACGTCCAAAGGGGCGTTTTTAAATATTTTGTGTTACCTGTATTTATTTAATAGCATGTTCTTCGCACTTAAACCATAAAATTCAGTTCAACAGCAATATGGCAAACTAATTTTAAATTGAGCATATCTTTAGAATTTCCGATACACAATCTCGCACGCTGGAGATAATTCTTTTATATTTTTTTTTTTTTTTTTTTTTTTTTTTTTTCCGTACAGTGTTGCCATTGCTTGCTTTGAAATTGTCATTGCCACTGCTCCCTTCGACATTCAGTTTATCAATAAAAAATTCGTTAAAATGTTACAAAATATGAAATTGATAATAAAACAAATTCCAAATTAGGGCTTCCAAATGCCCGTATTTGATGGAAGATTACGTTATTTAAAATTTGATGGCTTTAGGTACCCTTGTTTTATCACAATGCGAGAAACATACACACATTTATGTAGATTCTTCATTATTTAATTTCTTTAAATATAACACAAGGCGATAATATTTGGTGGCAACAATTTCAAAAGCGAAACAGACATTTAAAATTTTCCATGAAAAATGCCAAAACGAAATTAATAGCCCTTCTGGGCTAATAAATAATGAACACTAGGAATTTTGCACCATATTATACTTTTTTACGTAAACAAATATGGCATTGCCATTGTTACTTCTATTGTTACTTTCTTTAATTTATTTAATTTGGGCTACTTGAAGTACTAAGTTTCGGCAAAAAAAATTACACAAAAATTCTGTTTCTCGAAGGACAAATCAATACCATGTATTCTCTCAATATACATATAACTTTTTTTTAAATAAAAATTGAATAAATAAACGTTGTTGCAAATAACGTTTCACATAATTTTGAAAATCTAATTTTCGTTAG
>KK117132.1:173686-204899 GCA_000611955.2 Stegodyphus mimosarum | reverse complement strand
TACGCTGATTCCCTAAATTTTTATAAAAATCTTTTTTATTCTACTCATAATTTTTAATTTTTTTTCTTCAAGGCATGCTATTTTAATGTTGCAAATACTATTTTTATGAGAGAGCAGTGTTTCTCAATATATATATATACATATACAACTCGTATATATATATATATATATATACGTAGCGTATTCGGAAACTAAGTAGCGTTTCATTCTAACGCCGTCGCAGCGCTGTGGTAGGCGTCCCGCGCATGCGCACTAGTCTTTCTTGTTCACTGACTTTCAATTGTCGCCATTTTTGTTGCTCTATGTTGTGTTTTCAGTTTGCTGTGCACATTCAAAATGTTTAAGACGATTAGTTCTCTCGCTGACTGTGAGATTCGTGCCGTGATTAAATTTTTGAACGCGAGGAATGTTAAACCGGCCGAAATTTATCGTCAAGTGACAGAGGTTTACGGTGAATACTTTTACGGTGAATACGCGATAAATGATGAAATGGTGAGAAAGTGGGTAAGAATGATTAATGCAGATCGAACAAATGTCCACTCGGCCTTCTGTTGTCACCGATGTTTTGGTAAGGAAAGTTGATGAAGCAATTCATGAGAACAGACGCTTCACAATGACAACTCTTTCGGAGGCATTTCCACAAATTTCACGTACTGTTTTGTTCGAAATTGTGTCTGACCGCTTGAATTATCGCAAACTGTCTTCCCGATGGGTTCCAAAAATGCTCACTGAGGTTCACAAAACGAAGCGACTTGGTAGTGCCCTGACATTTCTCACGCGGTACAGTGATGAGGGAGAAAACTTTTTAAACCAAATTGTGACAGGTGATGAAACTTGGGTGTGTCATTTCACACCAGAATCGAAACAACAATCGATGGAGTGGAGACACACTCATTCTCCGAAAAAACAAAAGTTCAAAGTGACAATGTCATCACAAAAAATCATGTGCACTGTCTTCTGGGATAGGAAAGGCGTTTTGCTTACTGAATTTCTTCCCAGAGGTGAAACCATTAATGCGGCACGATATTGTGAGACTTTAACAAAACTAAGGCGTGCCATTCAAAACAAACGAAGAAGAATGCTCAGTAAAGGAATTGTGTTGCTCCATGACAATGCTCGTGTCACTCAATCGTTAATTCGACAGTTTCATTGGGAGCAGTTCGATCACCCGCCGTACAGCCCGGACTTGGCGCTGTCCGACTATCACTTGTTCCTGCACATGAAGCGCGAGCTTGGTGGCAAGCGCTTTGGATCTGTGGAGTCGTGGTTATCGAAACTGGCGGGAAGTTTCTTTGACGATGATATACAAAAACTGGTCACCCGCTATGACAAGTGTTTGATCATTGGCGGAAACTATGTTGAAAAATAGTTTAAGACATGTATTTTCATGTAAAAATAAAATTGGATTCGAAAAAATTGTTTTACTATTTTTTTTTTCACAACGGTACTTAAGTTTCCGAATACGCCTCGTAGATATATATATACAGGTTAAGCATTAGGAATATTTATATAGCGTAATTGTGTAATAAATGTTATAGAGTGTCAAAACACATTCGATTAGGGAATTTCTTAAAACTTTTTTCTTTTGGAATTGCCCTTAACTGCTGAATATTGTATTAAAATTAATTAAGATAATTTATTATTCATTCACCTAGGTTTCTTTTTCATATATCTTAGGTTTTTCTTATTCACAATAAATAAATTAGCAATTTAAATCCTTCACTTTTTCTTCAAATTATTTCCGTCTCTTTCCAATAATAATAATAATATAATAATAATAATAATCCATACTATCTAAATCTGCTCGTATCTGTTTGTTTGAGACATCATCTCCCCGAGAACGGCGGGCAATTGAGTTTCCAGAGACGAATATCGGGATTCCAAAACTTCGTGGGAAGCCATTTCGACTATTCTCATCTTCGTAAGACTTTAATCAACCGAGATATTAATTAAAAACTCTGAAAACATTAATTTTCGCAAACATTATTCCGAATGGCAACAATCTCGCGCGCTGGAGATGATATTAAAAATCTCTTTTATTTCAAAAAGTGTTGCCACTGCTCGCTTTCAAATCGTGAGTGTTTTTAATAAAACACCTGTAAGTTTTACAAAATATGCAATAAAAATAGCAGTGCCAAAGATTATATACATTATTACCCCAAAGGGCGTTAGCGCAGAAGGGCCATTAATTTCGTTTTGGCATTTTGCATTGAAAACTTAAAACGTCGGTTCATTTTTCAAACAGTTGCCATCAAATATTACAACCCTGTATTAGATTTAAAGAAATTAAATAATGAAGAATTTGCATAAATGTATGTATGTTTCTCGCAATGGGATAAAACAACGATACCTCGAGCCATCGAATTTTGAATAACGTACGTTTCCACCCGAATATGCTCATCTGGAAGCCCAAATTTGAAATTTGGAATTTGTTTTATTATCTATTTGATATTCTGTAAAACTTTAACGATATTTTGATTAAGAAACTCAACGATTTCAAAGCGAGTAATGACAACACTGTACGGGGGAAACAAAAAATTATCTCCAGTGCGCGAGACTGTGTATCGGAAATTATAAAGATATGCTCTTTTAAATATTTTGTGATATTGTTGTTGAAATAAATTTTATGATTAAGTGCAAAGAACATGATATTTAATAAATAACGGTGACACACAAAACGTTAAAAAAAAGTCCCTTTAGGCGTAATGCAAAATCTGAAATTAGATTTTATTAATTAGATTTTATTATTATTATTATTATTATTATTATTATTATTATATAAGGTCATATTCCAACGTTGAAGAAAGCACGTGATTGCGTGTGACGTCATTGTATGTCGAAAATTTTTCCTTAATGTCAGCATTTTAAATAATTGTTAAATAAATGTTGTTAAATATTTTTAAATAAATGTTGCCGCTGTCTGCAACTAATTTGTTTCAGGTTAGGATAACTGACACTATACATTAGTGCTACGTTAACTCTTTCATTGGCATTGAGAAACAGTTCTTATATTACATTAAATTTAAATCATGACGTCATACGTATAAAGTGTCAAAAGTTTTGGCTTCCTGGCTTGGCAACAAAAATCATTTACGAATTGGCGGTTGTTCGGAAAGAATGAACTGATTTTATTCATTACTGAAATGTTTTTAAGCATTTTCTTCTCAAGTGTACATAGAACTTATAAATTTTGTTTTGGCGGCAACCAACCCCGCTTATCTGGCAAGCTTGTCCGATAGTAATAATAATTTTTTAAAAATCATCTGCGAAGCATCGCTGTACATATCAAGAATGTATAAAGTAAGATATAAGATATTTTTGAAAGGATGATTTTTATATCTGATGTTGAAGTTACAGTTCTAAAGTAATATTGAAAACACATTTTCCTTCGTAATTAAAATGGTGTCATCAACAGAATCATTATACATTACTCTCAAAACAGATCAAACTGCAAATTTTCAACTACCAGGCACATCTTTTAATTTATTTAAATATAATACCGGGCTGCAAGATTTTGTGGCAACAGTTTGAAAAGTGATTCAGACTTTTAATGTTTCCGATGCAAAATCGCAAAACGAGAACAATAGTCCTTCAGGAAAAAAGCCACTTTGGAGTAAAAAAAATCTGAAAGGTTTCAGGTGTTAAATTAGCTCCAAAGATTTAAATTTTCTTACCTGCAAAGAAAGAAAGAACATTATAAATATTTGTTCATGCTTATCACACAATGAAATGATAAAAAAAATTATGAACAATGAAATAAAGGCACTAAACAAATAATCATACAATAAAACAACAATTAAAAAAATCTGAAAGGTTTCGGATTTATTATAGGGATAGGGCGTTTTTTTAACATTTGGTGTGTTACCTTTATTTATTAAATATCATGTTCTTCGCCCTTAAACCATTAAATTCAGTTCAACTGCAATATCGCAAAATAATTTCTCGTTTTTTAACATTTTGTGTGTTATATTTATTTATTAAATATCATGTTCTTCGCACTTAAACCATCAAATTCTTTTCCAGAGCAATATCGCAAAATAATTTTAAAATGAGCATAGCTTTAGAATTTCCGATACACAGTCAGGCGCGCTGGAGATAAAAATCATGTTTCTATACAATGTTGCCATTGCTCGCTTTGAGATCATTGAGTTTGTTAATCAAAAATTCGTTAAAATTTCACAAAATATGAAATCGATAATAAAACAAATTCCAAATTTGGCCTTCCAGATGCCCATATTAGCAGAAGGATTACGTTATTCAAAATTTGATGGCTGTAGGTACCGTCGTTTTATCACAATGCGAGAAACATACATACATTTATGCAGATTCTTCATTATTCAATTTCTTTAAATATAATACAGAGCTGCAACATTTGGTGGCAACAGTTTGAAATGTGATTCAGACTTTTAATGTTTCCAAAGCAAAATCGAAAAAAGAAAACAATAGTTTTTCAAGGACAAAGCCCCTTTGGACTTAAAAAAATAAATAAATAAACTATAATTAATGCACTAAATAATGATGGCAACAACTAACTCTTTTATTAATTTTTATATTTATGTTTATAAAAAAACTGAAATATTAATAAACTGCGTTAAATTTAGAATACCTTGAATAGCTTTAAGGTATTTACGTATTATCCCGTCGGCCTGCCAAGTAGCGCGATTTGTCGCCAATTATGGATAATGGGTCCTTTAGAATTCCCCAATAAAACTGGCAACCGTCGTCGAAATTTCCGCCAACGGTTAACAGGATAGTACGTCAGTACCAACTTTAAAACAATTGCAATGAATTTTGTCTTGGGTACAATTTCTGGAAGTGATAAGTTCTTCTGAGAACACAAACCACCATCGGTATTGTATATTATATCTCTAAGGAGACCACTTTCACTCAAGACCAAAGTCGTCTGATGCTGTGGATGGTTGTCTCGAGGGAGTTAACCTTAGCAAACCATATTTATTCGAAAATTATTTTCTTTATCACAGGAAGTCGAATTTTTCTTTTTACGTTGTTATCGCAAGCTTTTATAAATAATAATAAACGCAATAATTACCTCTATAACCGGCTTAGCCACGCTAACTGCCGTACCGAAGGTTCGTATTCGAATCTCTTACAGTCCTTGCCACGAGTTCGGGTGTTATTCAGGAGGCCACTGGTCGACGCGATGTTGCAAAAGAAATGTGCAAAAAAACGAACTGCAAAACTTATTTGTATTACTAATTTAATGTTAGTTAAAACTTACTAATTAGCACCATTTTGTAAAATCCTTCTTTTGTGCCAACTAATGAATTTTTTAATTACCACCAAATTAAAAACTTTCCACTTCACATGAATGAATATAAACAGCACGTTTTCAATTCAGGAGTAGGAAAATAGCATTAGCACAGTACATACTGTAGCATAGATTTTATAGGACTGGACCACCAGTAACAGTGCTATTACTTGAAAACTAAACTACATTATTTAAAGCTGGAAGTCACTGAAAACTATAGCAACCGCGAACATATTTGAGATTTCATTAAACAATTGATTGATAAATGTTCCTGTTGTCAAGACTGCACCAAGTGCAGCGTCCCAAAGCCCGCACGCACATAAAACCAATAATTTCCATCACCAATCCAGTAAATGAAGCTGGAGCGGCTTACGATAAAATTTACACCCGGGGAAATCTCATTAATATTACGTAAACTGAAGCAAGCCTTCCAATGCAAACTGACACTTTCAAATTCTTTGGCCATTCACACTTTGCAACACACAAACTATGAGGTGAAAGATGTATTCATACAATATACGTACAAATTTTTACGCCTATTTACTGTATACTAATTAGTTTACAATTTCGTTATAATATATCTATCTACTTAATTTTTCTCATCGATAGAGGCCAAAATCGGTTTCCTCTGAAACACCTGAAACGCCCGTACATACGAATTTCTGTTAGGATGGATTTCTTTCTCCCGTGCCAAGTAGAATGCTGCAACGTTAACAATAGCCTACTTAAGTGAAGCGATTACTTCTTTCATAGGGATCTTTGTGCGGTTTCCCCCACTGTGCGAGGTTTCCCCTTCAAACAGGACTACAAATGCTATTTAAAGCATCCGGCCATTAAAAAAACAGTTAGTTGATCATACCGAACATACTAGCTCTACCTGCCTAAAGAACAAATGATTTCGGGGAGAATTTTTTAATTCGAATTCGCACTGCACCTAAAGAAATTTCCGAAATTAACCTCCTGTAGACAATCCGTTAGTTGGGAGCCGAACTTGGAATAAAATTCCAGTGCTCAGCGATCTGACCCACTCAGTTGCTAGAGAGGCTGCGGTATAAACAGAAATACACATGTTGGAAGTTTCTTGAGCTTAAAAGATTTGCTTTCAATTAATGAAAAATGTAATAAAGCAAAATTTCGATTTTACATTATAATTTTTAAAAAATGTTATAGAATCATTTATAAATAATTTGAATAAATTTAAATGAAATAGATATATATCTTTCTATACAATGTTGCAATTTACGACAAATACATGACATCATGATAAAATACCATTATTTTACAATAATGCAATACACTTTGTTTTATAGCCCGCCAGCGGCCTAGCGGCAAAGTCGCTGAAAACTGGTACTTCGGTCCTGTGTTCAAATTCCAGCGAATGGGTTGGCAGCATGAGTGTTTTTGCGGTTTTCCCCATGTGTAACGTGTACACGAGCCATTTTCTCTTAGAAAGTCCTTCACGAAGACATCTCTCCTGTTAGGCAGACAGCCCTCAGATGCTTTGTCATAATAAAATAAACCTAAAACCATTTTATTTTGCGGTTTCCATAGGAAAGTGAAATACAAAAGTACTAATACTTTTAACATAGAGAAACTTTAAATAAGTTATTTCATTTATTCATTAGAATACAATGACTTTTTTAAAACACACTATTAAAAACCATTTTATAATACTATTTCTTCCTAATAAAAAGACAACTTATTGAGTTCCATCTTTCAAACTGTACTTAAACCAAACTAATTTTAAAATTTAAATGTTTAAATTTATTTAATTAGCATTATCTTCCTTTCTATCTAAAATCATTAAATTCAGACAAAGAATAAAACAGTGTAAATTATTTTTTCTTCCAAATTCAAATTCTTTTAGTTAATCTCAAATATTCTCTTTTAACAGCAAGAGTACATAAGCATTAAACTCCTAAATTTATCAAAAATTAAGATTTTTTAATTTTAGAATATGCTCATCTCCTCAAAAAAGCTCATTAATGGCAGAGTGGTAAAATAGCTGAACACTTGTATTTCCCTGCGGGTACTAATGTCAACAAACGGGCTGGCTGCATGGGAGTTTTCGTGATTTTTATCATCTGTAACGTAAACAGGAGTGATTTTTCTTCAAAACGTCCTCCACAAAAGCTTTCCTCCCAACAGCCCTCGAATTGCTTTGTTTTAATTCATTAAACTAATCTCACCCATTTTCTGTAAAAAAATTAAATTAAAAATAAATAAATAAATAAATAAAATAAAATCTGAAATTTTTTAGATTTTATATTATGCCCAAGCAGGCGTTTTTTTCACTTACAGACACATACACCTTTCGAAAGCATTTGGACTAACGCCACTTTGGGCTAAAAATATTTAAAAACAGCATATCTTTAGAAATATCCAATAGACAGTCTCGCACGCTGGAGATAAAAATGTTTTATTTCGTTCACGTTGCCACTGCCCATTGGCATATTTCATAAGTGCACATCTGTATAGCCATCGAGGGAGTGGCTTCTACAATGGACCAATGGGCTTCCAGTACTATTTCTGTCATCTCACATGACCTTTGCCGTGCTTTAAGCAAAATAGTAAAAAAATGTTTTACCTTGCTGTCCAAAATAATTAAAGCATTGTGGATTTCTTGTGAAACTTTACAATGCGAATTTAGATCAAATATAAGCGTAATTATATATGTAAACAGTAGAAGTCTTAGCATTTTTATTGCAGTCTATATGGAAGAGATGATCTATAATAATAGCCAATGCACAGTTTTATTCAAAGTGAACTCTCCTAATTTGCATTTCTACGTATTTAATGTGTTAAACTACCCATTAATAACTGTTCACTCTTAAATGTATTGCCTGCATATGAAATACTCTTCAAAGAGAATGAATTTATCTTATTCACAACGAATATATTTAATTTAATCATATGTCACTTTTAATGCTAACGATAGGTATAATCAGATCATTCACAAAGTACGTTTTGAATCTTAAACTTTCAAAATACAAGCATTGAGATAAGAAAATACTAGATTCATTGTAACACTTACAGTTATTCTCAGCTCAACAAATAATAATAATAATAATTAACACACTGGAATTCTTTTAATCCACAGGTGTTGGTAAATACACAATATTCGAGGCTAATTGTAGCTTGAGTCATTTTCTCGATATAAAGAGAGATAATATGCTCCGAATATCCAGCGTGTGATAAGCTTCCCGAAAGTGAAATGTTGACGATTAAATAAACTTATAAAATGAAAGCACTACGAGATTTTCTACTAAAATGATAATGGTACTTATAAGCCAAAAAACAAACTTCGAAACAAATGCAAAATAAAACGTAAACAAGAATAAGCGCTCATATGCACAGTTTCAAAGATTCAGAGTCACAACAGCAATGGAAGCTCATTGGTCCATTTTTGAAACTCCTCCCTCAGTGGCGATCTGATGTGCATTTGTGAATTATGCTGCCCGTTGCATTAGTTAATCAAAAATTCCTTAAAGGTTTACAAAATATGAAACAGACACCAAAACAAATTCCAAGTTTGGGCTTCCAGGTGCCCATGTTCGGTGGAGGACTATGTTATTCAAAATTTGATAACTCTAAGTACCGTTGCTTTTTCACAATGGAAGAAATATACACATTCAGATAGATTTTTCATTACATAGTTTCTTTAAATACAATACAGGGCGATAACATTTGGTGGCAAAAATTTGAAAAGTGATACATCGTATTTAAGTGATTCAACGCAAAATAACATTTCCAGACTATCAGCCCTTCTCAGCTAAACGCCCCTTTGGGCTAAAAAACCCTCTCGTGATATTTAGGGTTAAATTTATTCGCGGAATAAAAAATATCCTTCGAAATTTTAATTTTAATTTTAAAATAAATAAAATTCCTTTCCCAAGAACTATGAAAGAACACAAGGACACAAAGTATAAAACCAAATTTAAGAGTGTAAAACTTAACCTTCTCCCTTTAATGATACATTTCTCTAATCAACAGTTCCTTTTTTAGCCCAAAGCCTTTTTTAGCGATAGTCCAGAAGGGCTATTAATTTCGTTTTGGCATTTTGCGTTGATTCACTATAAACGGCGCATCACTTTTCAAATTGTTGCCACCAAATATTATCGTCCTGTGTTATATTTAAAGAAATTAAATAATGAAGAATCGGCATAAATGTATGTTTCTCGCACTGTGATAAAACAACGGTACCTAGAGCCAGCCAATTTTGAATAACGTAATCTGCCACCGAATATGGGCATCTGGAAGCCCTAATTTGGAATTTCAAATTTGTTTTATTATAGATTTCATATTTTGTAAACACTTTAAAGAATTTTTGATTAAGAAACTCAACGATTTCAAAGCGAGCAATGGCAACACTGTACGGAGAAAAAAAAATACATCTCCAGCACGTGAGACTGTGTACCGAAAATTCCAAAGATATGCTCATTTTTAAATTATTTTGGGATATTGTTGTTGAATTGAAGTTTATGGTTTAAGTTTATGGTTAAGTAAAATCTGAACATGGTACTTAATAAATAAAGCTAACACAGAAAACGTTAAAAAATGCCCCTTTGGGGCGTAATGCAAAATCTGAAATTTTTCAGTTTTTTTTTGGGGGGGGGGAGCTCCAAAAGGGCAATTTGCCCGGAAGAACAATTAATTTCGTTTTCGCATTTTGCGTCGAAAACTTTAAAAGTCTGAATCACTTTCAAACTGTTGCATCAAATATTCTGGCCCTGTATTATATATATTATATATCAAATATTTGAGCCCAGTATTATATATATTATATATCAAATATTAGAGACCTGTATTATATTTAAAGGAATTAAATAATGAAGAATATGCATAAATGTATGTATGTTTCTCGCAATGTGGTAAAACAACGGCACCTAGAGCCATCGAATTTTGAATAACGTAGTCCTCCAGTCCAACTCATGCACCTGTAAATCCGAATTTGGAATTTGTTTTAATACGAATTTTTGATTAACAAACTGAACGATTTCAAAGCGAGCAATGGTAACACTGTATGGGGCAAAAATTGTATCTCCAGCGCGCGAGACTCTGTATCGGAAATTCTAAAGATATGCTCTTTTAAATATTTTGTAATATTGCTATTCAATTGAATTTTGTGGTTTAAGTGCGAAGAATATGATATTTAATAATTAACGGTGACACACAAAACGTTAAAAAAAGTCCGTTTGGGCGTACTGTAAAATCTGAAAGCTTTCAATTTTTTTGTATTATGATACTTTTTTTTAATTGTTTTCAGCGACTTAAACTTCTGCTAGTCGCAAAGCTTTGAAATTAAAAAAATTTATAGCAAATCTAAGGTTTTACATTTCGGCAGCGAAATGCAGAATGAGCTGTCTGAATGACCACTGAACGTGACCACCTCTGAAAGTGGTTTGGATCTCATTGACCGTCACTTCTTCAAAACGGCCACTTTCATACAGAATCAAAACTGTCTGGAACAGTTCTTGGTCGTCTCAGAACGAGTTCATTATATAGAAACACCAACATAACAAAGATAATGAAACAGCACTTTCTACTCAGTTTTAGCATCTAACCATGGTATTTGTATTTGAGGATGACGTAAGATTATGACGTAGGTATGACTTGAAGTATTTTGGAAATGACGTAATGAAACTAATTAAGAAACAATCACTTAAAATAAGTAGGTTACAGTGGATGCTTTAGACAACGCAAAAGAGCTTAAAATAATAGTATGCAGACTATTTTCCTAAGAATTCATCTGGTTCATATTCACATTGCATACGAAGCACTCACAGATTAGACAACGAACTTGAGATGAACTACCAGTGTTTAGCGGTTTTACCCATTCCACCACAGGCGAACAATATGTTGGAGAGTTAATTAATATTATAAATGCATTATAAAATTAGATTCTTCCTTAAAATGCATACGAGCAACTAGCTGGCTAAAGCTGCAGGATGAAGGGAATTAGCTTTTAGATGCAAGAGGCTGTCTTCACGAGGTGAAAGAGGTGTCAAAAGTGAAAGGGGCTGTCTTCATGAGGTTTTTCCTGTGTATGATATAAATACAGGTCAATTTCCCGTCAAACAATCTCCATGAAATACTCCTTTTCAGGTAAAGAACTCTGCATGACGTAGCCATGATTGAAAACTTAACATACTCGAAAGTTATCAGTTAACCCTTAAATGCATACAGAGGCTGTTCGCACATTTTTTAGACGATGTATATTGTATTCACAAAACTAAATTACATAAAATTCTTGTGTTTTAAATGTTCTATTTGACATCCCTTATTCTGAACTATCTTTCGACACCGCAATTTCCAGGATAATAATGCCTTTTGAAGTGTCAGAAGAGGCATTCTATCCCATTCCTCCCGAACAGCTTTCCAGAGACCTGTTAGGGTTTTGGGACAACGTTTGGATAATGCAGTTTTTAAAAGTCCGAAAGCTCAAAAATCCATAGGTGACACATCGGGAGATTTAGTAGGGATATCAGTGAAGGGTATGGCCTCGATACCAGTTTTTTGTTCCATTTCTTTTAGGAAATTTACAGTGGATTTTGATGTGTGACTGCTAGCTTTGTCCTGATGCAGTCCCTTTGAAGATTGATTGCACTGTGGGTAAAGCGATGTATTTCATTCAGAAAAATTAGCAATAAAATATGTTTCTGATAGTATTCGGAGTTAATCTTGACATTTGTTTTCACTCTCTTTATTTTTAACTTGCCATTATAAGAAAAACCAGCAACAATCATGAATCCCTTAGAAAAACTTTCTTTCCATTCTTCGAACCAGGTACTTAAATTTTTCCCCCTTTTATGATAATAAATGGCTCTTTTTTTTTGTTACAATCATTTAAATGCACCCACGCTTCATATATTGTGACAATTGTTTTCAATTTTTCTTCGGATAAGTGTTTCTCATATAGAATTCTGCAGCGTGTCCCGCGTCGAGCGATATGTTTTGGAATAAGACGATGCACATTGCGTTTTTTCGCTTTCTTAAGATTTAAATTGACGTTTATCATTTTGTTTACAGTGGACACCGAGCATTTTAATAATTTTTCAACTGTCCTTTGACTAAGGGGATTGATTTCCCTTTAACATTAAACAACGTACCTTTGCAATAGTCGAAGATATCCGTTTTTTCCTCGGATACTTGTTTGGAATTTTTGTCCCACTCGAGGCTCCAATTTGACGATTTTTTCCTTTCTTGTTGATGATATTATCTATCGACGTTTTAGATATCACAAAACCATGACTCTCACATCGTTTTTGGATAACGGATTATGCATATTTCTTTTCGGAAAGAGCGTAAATGTAGCCTTCGAACCACAGCTTTGTTAAATTCGCCATTTTGAATAAAAACAAAACTTTCAAGCCACAAACGATAAGTTTGACTTTTAAAAACATAGTACAATTGTAATTACTTCTTTTGCAGCAAACGATTTTTTATAACCGCTTACCAAAATCGTCTACAAAGTGTGCGAACAGCCTCTGTAGTGTAGCATATCTGCAACATGTAAAATAACTGTGCTTTGGTGGCATCTGGCGAAATTTCTATTGACTAATCTGTGTTTCTTATATGCTACTATGTTTTCAGAAGAATCACAGCACTCTTTCTCCAACAGATGGCAGTAGTGCTGTTTTTTGCTAAATGTGGCAGGAAGTTTCACAGTACGTCAGATTTTCAGAATTCGCTGATGTTTTTGCTTAGTCTGATTCGTACTTGGAGTTACGTCACTACAACATAAAAATTCACGTACATAAAATAAGGTATGTAGATTCATGCTTATTAAAATGACATCAGTTTTTGCTTGTGTTGCAGATCTGCAACATCATGTGAATACTGCATTATTGCAAAATTTTAGGATATGTGATGATATGATTTTATTGCAACATTTGAAACTATTAATTTAGAAATTCAGCATATTTAGTCATTTAGTGATAGAATAATGCATGAATTAATTATTTTTAAAGATAAATTATATAAAATTTAAAAATATATCCATAATTCTCAGTGAATCGTTTTGGTTATTTATTTGGAATCTAGGCATTATATAGTAATTAGTATTGTTATATTTTATTCCAATTCGCATAATCTCTACACATAATAAAACAAAGAGTCTGTGTGTGTGTGTCTTTCGTTCGTGTTGCGAGTAAGCTAATAGACCCACGGGCACGAAATTTGGTACATAGGTGTATCTACATAAGAGCCAGTGCACCTCGAAGCGATTTTTTCGAAATTTGAATTAGAATTTTTTTTATTTTATGTTTTGTGACCAAATCGCGTCATTTTGAGACATAATGGGCTACAGGAAAGCGAGATTTCACTCTATACATTTCATTTTTACATCGTCGTGAAGCGTAGACACTTAGCTATTTTACGAACTTAAAATAAATTTCGTATGTCAATAAATCGATCAAATACGAATTTATTTAGGAAGGTGAGCTTAGCACCTTTTCAGTGGAATTTTTTTAAAAAAAAACTTATTTTAAAAAATGTGCTGTTTATTTTCCTTTGATTTTTGGACACGTTGAACTTTAATCCTTTCGACTCCTTTTAAAAAAGGAATTTTGGAAAAATAATAATATTTTGTATTTTTTTTAAATTTTTTAAATGAAGCTTCCGAATACACTTCTCACATCTCAGATATTTTAAAATGTAGTTTTGGCAACAATTTTCCTTTCTTATTGTTGTTGATAGATTTTTGATGAAATTGCATCATTTTGAATAGTTTCCTTCTTTTAAAAATTTCGGTTTGGCAACAATTTTTCATCGTATTTCTTATGTTACTGTTTTTAAGAGACCGAAAAGTTTAAGAAATTAAAAAGTTGTTTCTTTTTGCAAAGGTAAATTGTTTAATTACTTTATTAGGATAATTAACATTTGTATCGAGGGATATTGCTTATTTCATTGTAATATTATGTTTTAGTTATATATAATTTTAATTATAAAAAAGTTTTGCGTGATATTTTTAATCTGTTTGAGTTCTTAAGATTTTGGCAAAGGGAAGTTGGTTAATTTATTTATTAAGATAATTAATATTTGTATTAAGGGATATTGCTTATTTCATTGTATGCTTTTTATATGTAATGCATTTTTAACTGAATTTTTTTTCCGTTGTTGTTTGTTTCTTTTTCGATAAAATTGTTCTGCAGAGTAAAATTCTGTGCAGTTTTCAAAATTAATGTTTGGTGTTCTCTTTAGGCATTTTTCTGGTACACTTAAAAGCCAGACGAAGGCTGGCCGCGCAGCGGCTAGTTATTTATATTTATATTATTTTAGGTAATGGATGAATTATTTGACCATCGGAGTTTCTTGAAGAAAGATGCTGACCTCCAAAAAATACAGAAGTATCTTTTACTCCCTTCTGGAAGTGAAGATTCTAGCGATTTCAATGATGAAGGTCCTACTTTCAGTCCAGATCAGTGTGAAATGTACACCTCTTCAGATAATGAAGACTATGCGTTACCATCGTGTTTAACTTCATATAACTCACGAAAGAGAAGACAAAATCACATGCCTGCAACAGCAATTCCAAAAGGGGAAGAACTGTTGCGCTAAAGAGAGGAAGAATCAAGCAACGAAATACAGGACCCAACTGGAAACAAAAAGGGAAAAATGTCCCAGGGTTGTGGTACCACCAAAAGATTTGAGACAAGACTCAGTCGATCATTGGCCAAATTGGAATGCCAGAAGAAACAGATGCAAAATGCCTAGTTGCAATGGTTTCACCTACGTATCATGCACAAAATGCCTTGTATTTCTATGCTTCAACAAAGACAAAAACTGCTACAAAAATTTCCATAAGCAAGGCCGTATAGTATGGCAACCGTTATTCATATAGAATACACCTTTTTAAAAAAATAAACACATATTCGTTAAA
Organism: Stegodyphus mimosarum; assembly: GCA_000611955.2. NCBI lineage: Eukaryota > Metazoa > Arthropoda > Arachnida > Araneae > Eresidae > Stegodyphus > Stegodyphus mimosarum. The sequence goes on along the minus strand of KK117132.1, from coordinate 189,750 downwards.
AAAATCTCTCTAATGTAAATTTTTTAAAATTGGTAGAATGTAAGAAGAATTGTCATTTTGTGCACATTGTAGCAGATATGCAACAAAAGAAAAAATAAACATAATATACAAAATATTGATGTCTGATTTTTTTCATTATTTTTCCCGTGTAATAAACTTTCCTTAGGATTAAATATATTTTTTAGAAACAAAATAAAAAAATCATGCATTTAAGGATTAATGTCAAAAACAAAGTCTGAGAAAAAGCGCATTAAAGATTGAATTTACCAAGAGCAGAAGCAAATTGTATTGTCCTTTATACTTCCTTGTACGAAGTAAAAAGGAAGTATTGTAATTGCGAAAAATTTCGGGGATCATATTTCAACGAAAATATATATTTTCACCGCTATCGAATGCAATTTAACCATGTATATCCGTGACATTCGTACCTAATAACAAAATAAAGGACTCTTTTCCTCCAAAAAAAAAAAATATAAAACTGATTTAAAATGGATTCTGAACAAATATTTTCGTGACTCTTGTGCGTACGTACGTACGTATCTATGTATGTATCTCGCACAACTCAAAAACGAGTAGCCTCAAAACGTTGAAATTTTGATATAAGACTGCTATAACATGTAGATGCGCACTTCCTATTTTGGTTGCAATCGGACGCATCGAATTTATGTATATCCACTCTGTTACTCGGCTCAGTGAGCTCAGCTTCTTTATTCTTATAGATTTGTAAATTGTGCATTTTTTGCTTTAAAAATGATTGAATTATGTTGTTCTTATCTTTCGATTAAGATTTTATGTCTTTAGTTAACCTGCATGCGCTGATTGTGGAATTATCAACAATTTAAAAGTTTTTTAAGTGCGGCTAAGCCTAATTTGGTTATGAAAGCGACCATATTTGTTTACATTTCAAACTTAGCAGAACAGTGTTTTTCTTGCCAATCTAGAGAAACTAAGCTGCGTAACAACAAAGTAACGTCTTCTTTTACTATTCCGAATTAAATTAGGCTCAATTCATTCTGGAATTATCATTTAAGTTATTAGCTTACACGTTTGTAAGGTAAGATTTTTATGCCTTTAGTAAATCTGCATGCAAGATTTGTAGAATTATCAACAATTTAAAAGTTGTTTGATTGCCGCTAAGCCTAATCATTTTTCTCATGGCTGACATATTTGTTTACATTTGAAACTTAGGAAAATATTGGATTTGTTGCCAATGTAGAGAAACTAAGCTTCGCAACAACAAAGATAAAGCCTTCTTTTATTATTGCGAATTAAATCATGCTTAATCCATTCCGGAATTTATTCAAGGAAATAAGTGTTTAAAAATTACTAGGTAGTTTTCAATGCAGATATTTTTAGTTTTTAATGTATTTTTGCCTGTAGAATTTATATCTGTAGAATTTCCGATGCACAGTCTCACGCTCTGAAGATAAAAATGTTTTTTACGTACAGCGTTGCCATTGCTCGCTTTCAAATCCTTGAGTTTGTTAATCAAAAATTCGTTAAAGTTTTACAAAATATGAAATCGACAATAAAACAAATTCCAAATTCAAATTTGGGCTTCCAGATGCCCATATTCGAAGTAGGATTACGTCCGTCAAAATTCGATGGCTCTAGATACCGTCGGTTTATCACAATGCGAGAAAACATACATACAAATATGCACATTCTTCATTATTTAATTTCTTTAAATATAATACATGACGATAATATTTGGTGGCAACACTTTCAAAAGTGAAACGGACATTCAGAGTGATTTAACGCAAAATTGCAAAACGAAAACAATAGTCCTTCAGGGGCAACGCCCCTGTGCACTAAAAAAAAAGTATGAAATGTTTCAGATTTTAAATTACGTCCAAAGGCGCGTTTGTTAAAGTTTTGTGCGTTACCTTTATTTATGAAATATCGTGTTCTTCATACTTAAACCATAAAATTCAGTTCAACAGAAATATCGCCAAATGACTTTAAAATGAGTATATCTTTAAAATTTCTGATACATAGTTCCTCGCGCTTCAGATAAAAAAGTTTTTTTCCCCCGTAGTGTGTTACCTTCAAAAATTAGTTAAAGTTTTACAAAATATGAAATAGATAATACAACAAATTCCAAATTCGGGCTTCCAGATGCGCATATTCGGGTGGAAACGTACATTATTCAAAATTGGATGGCTCTAGGTACCGTTGTTTTATCACATTTGGAGAAATATACATACATTTATGCAGAATCTTCATTATTTAATTTCTTTAAATATAACACAGGGTTGCAATATTTTGTGGCAACAGTTTGAAAAGTGATTCAGACTTTGAATGTTTCCAACGGAAAATCGCAAAACGAAAACAATAGTCCTTCAGAGACAAAGTCCCTTTGGACTAATAATAAATATAATAAATAATAATATAATAAATATAGTAAATAATAAATACAATAAATATAATAAAGAAAATCATCCAAGTGTGTTACACAAAAGCGTTTTTTTTAGTCCAAAGAGGCTTTGTACCTGAAGGACTATTGTTTTCTTTTTGACATTTTGCGCTGATTTACTATTAATGTCGGATTCACTTTTCAAATTGTTGCCACCAAACATTATCGCACTGTATTATACTTAAAAAAATTAAATTCTGAAGAATGCGCAAAATGTGTATGTGTTTTTCTCTATGTGATAAAACAACGTACCTAGAGCCATCCGATTTTGAATAACGTACGTTTCCCCCCCCCTCCCAATATGCGCATCTGGAAGCCAAAATTTGAAATTTGTTTTATTATCTATTTCCTATTTTGTAAAGCTTTAACGAATTTTTGATGAAGAAACTCAACGACTTGAAAGCGAGCAGTGGCAACGCTGTACAGAAAAAACATTTTTATCTTCAGCGCGCGAGAGTGTGTACTGGAAAAAAAAACGCCCCTCTGGACGTAATTTAAAATCTGAAACATTTCAGACTTTTTTTTTATTAAATTTTAAATCAAAAGTTGATAAACTGAAGTACTTTTTTCTACATATCGTCTTGAATGCCATTAGTTCCGTAAGAACTTATTTCAGAAAATGGCGCTTATTACCTCAGAAAATCATGACCACTAGGCAAGGTTATTGTCAAATGGAAGACGAAGCTACAGTTTTCCCACTTTTCATCTTGGTGTTTGCCAGACGATTAGCATTTATGCCCGTCGAAGCGAAGGCTGTACAACAATGAGGAAGTAACCGAGTTGATGGCTATCGAATAACGAGCAACTTCAACAAATAGCTGATAGACGACTCGGTGATAAACGACTGAAATTTTGTCTCAGGATTCCAGCTCGTGTATCGCAGATAACATCATTTTACTCGAAATACGATAGATAATTTCAGTGCCCGACAACCATGGCCTCTTCTTTCTCTTTTGCCGAGGTTCTTGTTTTTCTCATTGCCATTTTAGAATGAGTTTTGAAAAACTAACCGAAGCAGATAAATATTAAAAATCACGTTTCACGTTACAGTTTCTTGATAGATTTGAATTTCGTGCTTAAAACTGCGTCGTGAGGTGAAGGACCTGAAGCGACCGAAGGAAGGTAAATCTATCGAATCTACCATAACCAATACACACAGCTTGTGATCAACAGCTTATATTGTTATTTGTATAAAAAAATCTGATGTGTACACCACATGACTTGTATCCTTCTAGGGAATATTAAATTATACGCATTTTTTCCTGTATATCATTTAAACTTATTTCCTCGAATTCCAATACAGATATTTCTCATACAATTAATTCAGTTCTCACTTCGCGGCAAGGCAAAAATACATAAAATCTCAAAATATTTTCATTAAAATTTGAAAGATATAGAAAAACATAAAATACCAAACACAGTTAAAAGATTTTTTTACAAAAAATTGCTATTAAAATTACAGTTTCTAAGCAAAAAAAACAAGCTTTTCGGTCACTGGGTAACAAGGCAGATTTTTCGGTGCACAAAACTAAAAGTTTCCTTTTCGTCTCACTCGGAAAAAGGACACAGAAGGTGGTGAAAGACTTCATTCATTACTCTGCTACGTTTCAAATGTAAACAAATGTGGCTGTTGTGATAGAAAAAATAGACTTAGCCGCAGTTGAACAACTTTTAAGTTAAAAATTATGTTAATAGAATTTTAAAAGCGCTAGGAAAGACTGGTTTAGACTTAAAATCATTCACTAAACATGCTAAATCTTTGTGAATATGAAAGCCCACCAGCGGACGAGCGGTAAAGACGCTGAACACTAGTAGTTCGGTCCGAGGTTCGAATCCTGCGAACGGGCTGGCTGCATGGGCGTTTTCGTGGTTTTCCCCATGTGTAACGTGTATACGAGTCAGTTTCCCTTAGAAAGTCCTCCACAAAGGCATCCCTCCCTTAGGCAGATAGCCCTCGTGTGCTTTGCCATAATTGAATAACCTAACCTAACAATTTGTGAATATGAAAAGCCTCAAGGAAATCCAGTTCACCAACGGAAAGAAGCTTTTTGGATAATTTTTGCAGATCCAAAGCCTAATGAAAAAGCCGTTCCTGAGGTTGCTTTCCCTTTCTAGATATTTTGTTCTCCTGATGAGGAGGGACCTGTAGCTGCTTTTGAAATCGATTGAGTGTTTTTAGTAAATGTACGCCAAATACAAGGTTTTTTCAGCGAATTTGATTGTCACATTGATGTGTTTCTCTTCTATTCTAACTTTTAAGTTGTTGATAATTCTCCAACTATTGCACGCAGATGAACTAAAGTGATAAAACCTTAACCGGATAACAAGAACAACATAATTCAATCACTTTTAAAGCAAAGAATGCACAATTTACAAACATATAAGAATAAACAAACTGACCTCATGGAACCGAGTAACAGAGCGGGTATATAAATTTATATACTTTTGGTGCGGCCGATTGCCACCAAAAAGGGAGGTGCACAACTACATGTTATAGCAGTCCTGTATACAAAATTTCAGCGTTCTGAGGCTACTCGTTTTTGAGTTATGCGAGATACATACATGCGCACATACATACGTACAGACGCCAGAAAAAATTCTCTTTTGAATTCATTTTAAGTAAGTTTTATAATTCGTTTGGGGGGGGGGAGAAGAGTCCTTTATGCAAAAACATCGTTGAATTGTATTCGATAGCGGTGAAAATGGATATTTTCGTTGAAATATGGTAACCGAAATTTTTCGTGATTACAATACTTCCTTTACCTCGCACAAGGAAGTATAAAGGAATAAGAGCTTAATGCCGAAACATGATTTCTCATTAAATACAGGCTAGCGTATACCGATAAATTTGAAAATACAGATAAAATTTCATACCTGCAACTTTTTCAAAGATTATGACTATTATGAGTATTTCAAAATTTAGCTAATCTCTGTTACAGGCAATAAAATGGGCATTGAAAGTTCAGGAAGTTTTTTTGACGTCGTAGTCCAATAAGCGCAGTAAGGAAGACGAAACGCGGTCAAATGGCAACTAAAGGGTTAAATTTACAGCAAATTATGATGGCTTCGTGAATTCACAGATTATGCAAATCTACATAAGACCAAAATAGCTCGAAAAGCAGTAGCGTTTCTGCTGAAAAACTTCTGAGAAAATTTTATTTAATGGAAAATAAGAACTACCAATTATAATACATATCAAAGGAAAGAATTCTTTTAGAAAATTCCAAAAAGTATAGAGGAGTACACCTTTTTTTTTTCCCCGACAGGCACTTGCCTTTTCGGCATTCGGAAGTGGTGGCCATTTTACTGTGGAGGCACCTAATAGGCGGTCACCGTAACCTCCTATGAAAGGGCAGGCAATTTACATCCATGCCTTCTAAAGGATTCGAACCCGGGCCCTTCGGTATCGCAGTCGGCTCTCCTACCTACTATACCGTCTGGACGACTTATAGAGTACATCTTGAAATGAATAAATAAACAGACTTGGCCAGAAACATCTTAAAAATGAATTAAACTATTCGTGAGATAAATGCAGTGCCAATTACAAATGCAAACCTGTTTGGTTAACTTTATGAGCATGTATATATATATGATGTTTTCGAAGCACAGTCACGATGGCTGAATGGTACGGCGAGAGGAAGTAGTTGATACCAAACTAAATCCAACCAGTTGTGATCTTAACTTGTAGATTTCCAGGTACACTAGAATAATTCCTCGTAGACAATATACTCTTTAATTATAGCAATTACGATAATTTCTTATATACAATTTACACAGGTTAATGGGGGCGACATCATTTTAGCAGAGCACAGAAGATACGTTAGCAAAGACAGAAGCTAGGGAAAGGAATGCTACAGAATAAGCCAGCGCTATTTCTACTAAGTTTGACGTAATTCTAGAGGCAAGCGATGATTGGTTAATATTTAGTTGCCCTTTTACAGTAGCGTTACATAACATAGAAAGATGTCGAATTTGGAAGAACAGATGAATTTAGGGAGACAGCGCCAAATCGAGAATGTTAATTTTGAGGTCGCCAATTATTTTTTAAAGCGCCTATTGTATTTTGTTATGTCTTACACACACACACACACATATATATGTATATATGTATGTGCGTATGTAAGATAAAGAATAAGTATAATATGATCCTAATTTTAATCTTTAATGGTCCATTAAATCTCTTTTTTAATTTGGTTTATAACGTATTTCTCCCGCTTTCTTAGCATGCCTTCGTGGTGTAATGGTTAACACACTCGGTGCGTATTCGAGAGGTCTGAGGTTTGAGTCTCGGCGAGGATATTGCTTATTTTTCATCTCTTCTACTTAAAAAAAAAATCTAATGACTGTACAGTGGCGCCCAAACTAAAAAAGGTGGTGGATGATGATTCTCCAACACAGGATCTGGCGACTCGGTCCTCTAATCCCCAGTCACCTTTTGAAAGGGGGATAAGGTATTTTTTCCGCCTTGTTAGAGTGCCTTCATGGTGTAATGGTCAGCACACTCGGCGCGTATTCGAGAGGTCCGAGGTTCGAGTTCCGACGAGGGCGCTGTCATTTTTCAAGTCTCCAGCATCGAAATAATCCTAATGACTCTAAAGGTTACTTTCTAACTCTTTCTAACTTAAAAATATTTACAAGCTTATAATAAGCAAACTGGGTCATTTCAAGATTAATCATACGTCTCATTTCAAAATAAATCATCTTGTCATACTTATATAACGCTTACGACGCCAATACTTACAGAACGCCAAAAGTCTTACAATAATATTAAATTTTGAAAGGCAAAACCTTAAATAACTAATAGAAATAAAGCAGAACTATAACTTCACTAACCACCGTATTTTAATTATACGCGTTTCTTCCAAGCTTCTATGGCCTAGTAACATGTAGTCCATCGGTTCTCTTTGTTACTTAAATGAACGGCAACAAATTTGTGAAAAGCGTAAATGTAATTATTCAAAAACAAGTACGCATTTTGCACAAATCAGCTCTGTGCAAAGGGTGTTTACACATTTTTAGAACGATTTCGATAAAGAAATTAAACAGCTCTTTCTAAGCGCAAACCCACCACGATTGAAGGACTCTGAAAAGTAGTGGAAGAGGAATGGAAATCAATATCCCTGAAAATTTTATGAAAATCCCTTCTATCATGGAAATCACGACACAGATTTATAGCCCAGAAAAGAGGGCTATCAAATTGAACGATTAAAAAAAGCACTTTTTACATTTTAAACGTTACTTAAACGGTTTCGAAATACTTCTAAAAATGTAGAAACACTCTTTGCGTAACGGTAAGATTGTTTCTAGGAAACAAAGATATGCCTGTTGTTATACGTTGTGCAGCTACATAAAATATGCAAAACAGAAAATACCTATATTATTAAGGATATCAAATGAAATGATAGCATCTGCTCTGTACGGTTCAGTAGGATATGTTGTGAAAAACCTATAATGTCATGGTCATCTGGTAAAAGTTAAGTATACGGTTCCTTTGAATATGATTCAAATAGAAGTAATAGGAACAATATTCCTGATTTATTGGAATAATACTGAGGACGGCTTTAAACATTAATCTAGAATCGCAGTTAATCCGAGAACAATACAAAAAGTGGGTATCATATTTTACCAATACACCCTTATCAATAAATTCATAATTTGTTTCATGACCCAATTAACAAGCTACCTGCATTTTCTAGGAGATTATGCTGGCGAATAAATTAATTTAGTTACGTAAATTAAATCAGTATTCCATGAAAATAAATGGCTCCACATTTGATTTACTTTTTTGATTGAGCAATTTGCTTATAATCGATGATTTAAACATATTTATATAGCCTGGATTACGTACTGTTTTATATAAAAATGTTCTCAAGTTTTATTGTATCAGCTGTCCTTGCTAATGTCCTAAGCATTTTTTTTAGCCGAAAGAGACGCTAACCCAGAAACGCTATTAGTCTCGAAATGGCATTTTGCGTCGAATCTCTAAAACAAATTGTTGTCACCAAATATTATCGCCCTGTATTATATTTAAAGAATCTGCATTCTCGCTCTGCGAAAAAACAACGGCACCTAGAGCCATCGAGTTTTGAATAACGTAGTCCCTCACCCGAACATCGGCACCTGGAAGCTCGAATTTGGAATTTGTTTTATTATCTATTTTTTATTTTGTAAAACTTTAACGAATTTTTGATTAAGAAACGTATAGAGACATTAGGTTATTTAGAAGTAGAAGAATGAAAAATGAGCAACGCCTTCGAAGGGAATCGAACCGTGGACCTCTCGGTTACGAGTCAAGCGTGCTGACCACTACACCATGAAAGCATGCGAAGGCGGTGAGAGAAATACCTTATATACTCCTCCTTTTAAAGGGCGACTGGGGATTAGGGGTCATAATCGTCAAATCGTGATGGTAAAAAATCATCATCCACCACCTTTTTAGTTTGGGTGCCACTTGCAGAGTCATTAGGTCTTTTGGAAGCGGGAGATGTAAAAAATGAGCAACGCCTTCGCCGGAAGTCGAACCACGGACTTCTGGAATACGGGCCCAGCGTGCTTGACCCCTACACCACGAAGGCATGCGAAGAAGACGGGAGAAAGAGCTTATAAACTCAACGATTTCAAAGCGAGCAGTGGCAGCATTGTACGAAATAAAGCATTTTTATCTCCAGCGCACGAAATTATCTGTTGGAAATTCTAAATGTATGTTGTTTTTAAGTGGTTTGTGATTTTGCTGTTGAATAGAATTTCATGTGGAGTAAGCGCCAAGAACTTTTACATTTAATAAATAAAGTAAACACGCAAATATTTATTAATAAAAAAATATAAAAAAAAGTTTTGTAAAGCCATCTTAGTAATAAAACTGAACATTGATGTGATAAACTGAGAAAATATTGGAGAAAAAAGAAAAATGTATGCCATTACTGAATGTTGCATCGGAAATTCTAATCGTATACTGTTATGCTGGTTTTAACACTTTTGTCATTTTGCTGTTGAATTATATATGGCAAAAGTGCGAAGAAAATGATGTTTAATAATAAAGGGGAGGGAGTTAGCAGGCGTGAGTGCAACAGCAGACTGGTAGGCTGTGAGTTCAGAGAGAGCGTAAAATGCCTGAACAAACCCTTTTGGGTGACCGTTAAAATCTGAAAACTTTCAGATTCCCCGCCCCCCCCATCCCGCAAATGAGCGTTACTCAGACGGGCTGTTAATTTCGTTTTGGCAAATGAAGAATCTGCATAAATGTATGTATTTTTCTCTGATTGGGCTAAAACAACGGTAACTAGAGGCATCAAATTTTGCATAACGTACGTCTCCACACGAATATGGACATTTGGAAGCCCAAATTTGAAATCTGGAATTTGTTTTATTATGTATTTCATATTTTGTAAAGCATTTATGAGTTTTTGATTAAGAAACTCAACGATTTCAAAGCGAGCAATGGCACCACTGTATGGGGGGGGGGGAAATCTCGAGCGAACGAGACTGTGTGTCGGAAATTCTAAAGATACGCTCTTTTTAAATTATTTTGTGATATTGCTGTTGAATTGTATTTTACGGTTCATGTGCGAAGAACGTGAGATTTAATAAATAAAGGTAATGTCATGATCCTTGACCAATTCATCTTTTCCGGTTCGTTTTCATCCACTTATGAATGTTATTCGTCGACTCTATTCGCAGAAATAAAACTGGCACACTTATGCAGGTTTAACGATAACATGAACTATATTTTATGAAATATATATATATATTCTTTTCACAAAGTATTTTTTTCACAATTACATTAAAAACGCACAACTATTACATTTAACTTTCCTGTTTTTAATCATAACAGATCAACCTCTTCTTTGGAATACCAAAAATAATTCAAAAATGTTTCCCACGAGCCTCCGTCTTTCTCGCATCAAGCACGTTTTCTTCTTCTCGTAGCCAGATTTTGCTTTCTGTCCGCTTTTCAGATAGACAGTTTTTTTTTTCACACGAGCAGGCCGTTGGCTTAACTGTTCTTTCATCAGGGCTTGGTTGGTAGCTTCCTCTTACCGAGCATGTGCATGACAGGTAACACACAAAACGTTATTTTTTTTCAAAACTATAAAAAAAAAAAAAAAAAAAAAAAAAAAAACTTTGGGCGTAAGATAAAATCTGAAAGCTTTCAGATTTAAAAAAAATTTTTTTTTTTAATTTTATATATTAGAATTGATTTTCTTAAAACAATTTTAGCAGTGAACTTATCAACTGGTGCTAAATATTTCTGTAACTACAGGACATGACTGAATATTTTTAATACGGCAATTCAGAAAGAATAAAATTAAAGTAGCGTAGTTTTTTTTTTTTTCTTTCCTTCTTCCCCCAAATATTCGTGTTATGTCTCATGAAATCTGAGCGCTCATTACCATGAAACAGGACGACTGGATAGCAAGAAATAATTGAAATTCCAAAATATTTCCAATCGAGGCGATAAAGAGCCAAAGAATGTTCAACCTCTTACGCCAAAATCACAGCCTTGAAAGAAGAAAGCGGGCCAATGGCGTCCCATACTTCCACTCACGTGCAGAAAGTGCGAAACTGTATAGGGGGTGGGACGTTGCTCCGGACGTTGCCATGGTTACGGACGCTGCACACTGCGGCGGCTTCGTTCTTTTTGAGGCTTCGCGCAGTGCAGACCTCTTCTCCCCGGCCCGATTCGAGAGACATCTGCTACAATGATTATTAAATCAATCTTTGAACTATGTCATTTGGTTTCCCCTCGAGGGTTTGAGAGTTACACAGAGACAAGGAAATGTCAAAAAACAGCTTGTGGTTTAGAATTATGAAAATATCGAAGTCGTTTGATCAATTACTTTGCTGAACATAACTGTCATTTGAATAACTGCTATATTTCAATCAGTTACTTAGTTATTACTTTTGTTAAAAATAGACCTACGTATGGTTGAAAGTAAAATTACTGCAGGAAAAAAAACTTCATTATCTTCTTTTAAAGATTCCCCCTTCTCTAGAGAAAAGGTGTTATATTGGTGTTACACCTCGAAACAGAAGAATTATATTTTATTCAATTTCTGTAATTATTAATTGATTTGGTTACTGTACTATAGCAAAGGAGTCAATGTCTATTTACTTAAGCACATCTGCTTATTTATCACAAGCCTAGCCAATTGGTTAAACCACTGGATATTCGAACCGAGTTCCAAGTTCCAAGCAAGGCGAATGGACTATTAGCACGCTTCTTCTTTGTGATTTACCCCATCTGTACCGTGAACACGAACCAGTTTCCCTCAGACAGGCAAACAGATCTCGCGTATTTTATTACTATTATTCTGGAGCATTGACTGTCTTGTTATTGTTATTACCACTAAGAAAAATATATATGTACAATTGGAAGCATTTAAGTTAGATTGAGAGTAATTTATCTAACAACAGAGAGAACGATGCCGCTGTAATCCTTCTCTAATAACGATGCAAAAAATACGATACATAGTCATACATTTTTCAGTTTCGTGCGATATGGAACCCACATAAAAATTTTCATAGAACAATAAACTAATTCTCTCTCATTATATCAGTAACAGTGTCACGCGGTTTTTAATGATTTTCGGCTTTCTAATCAAATGGTCGTAAAAGCTAAAGTTCCGTTCAATATTTCACCTATATTCAATTTTATTCGATTATATGTGGCAAAAGATTGATCATAATTGGTGAGAAATCAATAATGCGAACAAACTTACAAACAGACATTCTTCTTTTTGTATTATACAAATTTGTAAAACTAACAAATTTTTGATTAACAAACTCTGTGATTTAAAAGCGAGCAGTGGCAACATTTTTCGAAATAAAAGCATTTTCATCTGCAACGCGCGAGACTGTTGCCACTCGGAAAAATGAGTGCGAAAATGAGTGTTTTCAGAGTTTTTAATTAATATATATCGGCTGATTAAAGTCGTAGGAAGGTGGGAGCAGTCAAAATGGCTTTCCACGAATTTTTGGAATCGGAAATAATGTATTTAATGTTTGGCATTGCTATTTTTATTTTAATCGTAAAACTTAGAAATTTTTTATTAATAAACACTTCGATTTAAAAGCGAGCAGTGGCAACACTTCTCGAAATAAAGCAGATTTTTATCTCCAGCGTGCGAGACTGTTGCCACTCAGAAAAATGATGGCGAAAATTAGCGTTTTCAGAGTTTTTTAATTAATAGCTCTGATTTTAGTTTTTTTTCTGGGGGGGGAGGACGTCGACCTTTCCTAGCACCCACAAAAGAAATAGAAACTTTGGTGACGATAGCTACAGTACTGGCTGAGTAAATCCGAGCGGACGAACACACAGACAGACATTCTTCTATATGTATAAAGAGGAAATTCTAAAGAAAACTGGCTCGAATTCACGTGCAAATCACAAAGCACTTATGTAGCCAATTCTTTTCGGCACCTCGTAAAATAACAGGCAAAGTGATGGAATTTAGGAAAGAACGATTTATTTGAAATAAGCTTCACGTAATTTTAACTTTACCTTGCTTTTTCACATCTGTGTTACCGTAACATTTTAGTAACACATTTAACAAAGGTAAGAGTGATTTAATACATTTAGCACAACTGATTCTGATTTAAAACCGAATGTCCTGAATTAAGACTGACGGTTTTAGAAAATGTATAACGGGAAGACGGTTAAGGTTAAAAAAACAATTCTTACAGCAAATTCATGTGACAGAGCACAAATTTTTCTTCTCCGAGTTACTAATTTTAGTTTAAAAACCTTCCCACAGATGGCGTTGCAAGTCCATTCTAGCGTTCTTAGTTTCGATGTATGCAAATCGTCAAACTAGGCATCCTCAGAAGGCTTTGATGTCGTGACTTAAAAAGAGTGTATCTGTGACTGGTAGCTGAGAAGCAGGTTTTGTCCTATAGAAAAGGTTTTCCTTGTACTAGAATTCCACCAATTGAAAGACAGTAGTATTACAGCAGCAAGAAGAAGCTTTCAGTACAAATTCCAAAGTCTCGTAGAACGAAGCTACGAAATTGTAGACATGGAGTAACTGATGACGACACTTGATGAAAAATCAAAACAGAATTTATTCGCCAGTAGGCACTATTGCACAAGGCATTTCCAAAGACACGTTTACACTCGTCTACAAACTACAACAAACACGCTGAAACAATCAGCAACACAAGACAGCTTCACGGCAAAGCACTAAAGTAAAGCTCCCGACTCGGTCGATAGTTCTCAAGCTACTCTCTGAACTCAAGACATTACTTTCTCTCCGTACAGGTAGGGTATATATAGCTTTTACCTACATTCCAGAATATTTCTGAGAAAACCGCTAAAGACAGTTTTGTTTCGCGGTGCTACTTCGTGGTAATAATTTTTTTCGGGTACATCAGAATGTGCTATAAACTATAATGCATGATATTGAAATTCTTGTTACCTTCCTTTTTTATTAGCTTTTTAAATTCTCCAAAGCAGCATTGATCCCCATAATCGGGATGATGGTGATCGGTGATCTATTTAATAACGTGATTTTATAGGCAAGTTATAAGGTATTTCTCCCGCCTTCTTAGCATGCCTTCGTGGTCTTCGAGAGTTCGTGGTTCAAGTCCCGGCGAGGCCATTGCTCGTTTTTCATCTCTCTTGCTTTAAAAAAAAATACCTAATGACTCTATAGTGGCGCTCGAACTAAAAGGGTGGTGGATGATGATTCTCCACCAACAGGATTTGGCGACTGAGTCCCCTAATCCCCAGTCGCCCTTTAAAAGGGGGGAGTATATAAGGTATTTCTCCTGCCTTCTTAGCATGCCTTCTTGGTGTAGTGGTCAGCACGCTGGGCGCGTATTCGAGAGGTCTGTGGTTCGAGTCCCGGGGACAGCATTTTTCAATTTTCATCTCTCCTGCTTTTAAAAAAAATACCTAATGTCTCTACAAAGTATACTGATGGTAGCCAATAAGCTTTCAGAAAGAGACGATTCACGTGACCTACCTTGACGTATACTGATTTCCTTATAATAAATTAAGGTTTAGAGCTGACATTTATTCCACAGTGTCAAGTTGCGATAGAGGACTTTGAAGACACAAAGTCGCAGACAATGAAGAAAATCTCTCATCAAATTCAAATTGAGGCATCAGTTGTCAAAACCGCGAAACCTCACTAAAAATAAACGACCACAAAGCTTTCAGAAGATAATGAACACAGAAGGCTAACATTTCTCTTTCTTGATTAGTCAATCGATTTTTAGGCAACGTTTTTAGACTGACAACAAAATAAATCTGCTGAGTAAAAACACAAAGGTAATTTAATGAACTGGCAATAACGATCATATGAGAAACGCTTGCAGATGCAATTTTCCACTAATGTTCTTCAACCAAAAGCAACCACAAACTTTCGAGACATCCGCTGAATCACACAAGAGGAAGCCGTAATTGCCCCCTTTCAGACGAATAAATGAGGAATATTAGGGTAACTGGCTTTTGAGAAATGGGATCACATTAAAAATTATCCTACAAAGCTCACAGCGACAAATTAAATATACGACTGTAAAGTAATTAACTCTCTTCAGCGACTTTTAACAACTTCATTTATTACTCGGCAATGAAATTCGAGAAAGTCGTAACTGTACATATAAACATGAGAGCAGAACATTATTTACTTGAACAGTTCTTCGGTTTGGTTTATTTGATTATGGTCACGCATTCGATGGCTATCATCTTATGAGGAGACATGTCTTCGTGAAGGACATTCTAAGGGGAACTGGCTCGTATACATGTTACACATGGCGAAAACCACGAAAACGCCCATGCAGGCATTAGAACCTCGCACCGAACTACCAGTGCTCAGCGGCTTTACCGCTAGGCCGCTGGTAGGCCCGTCCGTTTAAGGAACATCAATTTAAGAAAGTCTTGTGGAAATTAGCCACTACTACTATAATTTTCATTTTCCATCCTTTTATTAAACATAAAAAAAATTTAAACAGAAAACATGCGCCCTAATGACGCCAGATACACGTTAGATATCCGGCAACATAGTATATTGCAATTAAATAAGAGAAGTAGCCCCTCCCCCAACCGGAATAGTGGTTGATGACTCTGACTGCCATACCGAAGGGCTAGGGTTCGAATCCCGGAGAAGGGATGGATGTTAATAAATGTATAGTCTCTGAGCGTCATGGAGGCACTCAAATTAGGCAGCGAGCAGAAAGTCCTCACGAAGGGTTAGTGGTAAGGGAAGAGGCATGGGAGACGAGCTTTTTCGTTTTTTTATTTATTTATTAGGTTTTATTAATATCTTTTATGATATTATAACATCTTTAAAAATCCATTTACTTATTTATTAGTCCAAAGGGGCAATTTGCTCAGAAGGACTATTAATTTCCTTTTGGCATTTTGCGTCGATTCACTATAAGCGTTGTTTTACTTTTAATATTGTTGCCACCAAATATTATCGCCCTTATTATATTTAAAGAAATTAAATAATGAAGAATCTGCATAAATGTATCTATGTTTCTAGCACTGTGATAAAACAACGGTACCTAGAATCATGATTTAATAACGTAATCTTCCTGCGAATGTGGGCATCTGGAAGCCCAAATTTGAAATTTGGAATTTGCTTTGTTATCGATTTAAAGCGAGCAATGGCAACGCTGCGCGCGCACGCACGCCACGCACACA
>KK117132.1:148160-164738 GCA_000611955.2 Stegodyphus mimosarum | reverse complement strand
AAAAAAAAAAAAAATCGCCCTTCTGTCCGTAATGTAAAATCTGAAAGCCTTTCAGATTTTTAGCCCAAACGGCGTCAACCCAGAAGGTCTATTAATTTCGTTTTGGCATTTTGCTTTGAAAGCTTTTAATGACATTTCAGTTTTCAAACTGTTGTCACCAAATATTAGAGCCCTGCATTATATTTAAAGAAATTAAACAATGAAGAATCTGCATAAATGCGTGTATGTTTCTCGTATTGTGATAAAACAACGGTATATAGAGTCATTAAATTTTGAATAACGTAATCCTCCTCTGAATATGGGCATCTGTAAGCGCGAATTTGGAATTTGTTTTATTATCAATTTCATATTTTGTAAAACTTTAACGAATTTTTGATTAACAACTTCAACATTTCAAAGCGAACAATGGCAACACTGTACGAAAAAACATTTGTTTGTATCTCCAGCGCGGAGACTGTGTATCGGAAATTATAAAGATAGGCTCAATTTAAAATTATTTTGCGGTATTGCTGTTGAACTGACTTTTATGGTTTAAGTGCGAAAAACATGATATTCAATAAATTAAGGTAACACTCAAAACGTTAAAAAAACGCCCCTTGGCCGGAATGTAAAATCTGAAAGTTCTCAGACTTTTTTTTTCTTTTTTTATGGATTAATTTATTAATCCCGATTAATTTGCAAGCCTTCGATATATTGGGATCTGATTGTGTACATGCCATGCATACAATAATTCCATCTGAATCGTTTAGTGTGCATTTCTTTTACTCAAGATTAAAATATTTGTCATTGATAAAGAAGCTTCTGAAAAGAGAAAATAATAACCCGGTTTATTCTCTTTGATGACTTCACTATACTAAAAAACGTGACTAATTTCGGCCGATAAGACAATCATAAATCTCTTTTAAAACAACCTCGCTTTGGCAATAAATGGCACGAAATCGGCCGCTTTGTTTATCTTGATTTAACCTCTCTCACGAATGCAATAGCACTGCACTGTCTAATCAGCAGTGTCTGCAGAGCTAGTATTGCATCAAAGGCTGACGAAGAACACGCATTTATCATTTATTACTGACAGATATGAGTTTGAAACGATGTTACTCAAGAGAAGAAACCTCATATGCGTACTTGTGGTCAGTTAATATAAACATAGCGATCATGATTAGCATACAAAATAGGCGATTTAGCAATCCATAAAAGGCATATCTTAATTTTCCGCCTGGGAGTGGAAACAACATCGTTCCTAGCGCCATCTTGCGGCGATAAGATCTACTTTCACATTAACTGAAAAATTAATTCGAGAAGCTCACTGTATGATAAGTGAGCAAAATTGTACGAATAAATGCCTCTTCTAATGCAGAAGCTTGTTGATTACGCAGAAATGATACAGACGATGAAAAAAAAAATTGGTAGGGAAAAGGGAATAATGATTTTTAAGAGCTTCTTTTTTGTAGTATTTTAGTTGTTTGAATTAGTTAGTGTACCTGTTTTGAATTATTCAGTATAAAAATTACACTTATTATCAATTTTTTTTCTTTTTTGCATGAAGTTGTACAGCCACGAAGTTATTTCGAAGCAGAAGATGGGGAAAAATAAGCAATACCCTCGCCGGGACTCGAACAACGGACCTCTCCAACACGCGCCGAGCGCACTGACCACTAGACCACGAAGGCATGCTAAGAACGCGGGAGAAATAACTTACGTACACCCCCCTCTCTTAAAAGACGACTGGGGATTAGAGGACCCTGTCGCCAAATGCTGGTAGTGAAGAATCATCATTCACACCACCTTTTCTAGTTTGGGCGCCACTGTAGAGTGATTAGGAATTTTTTGAAGCGGAAGACATGAAATATGTGCAATGTCCTCGGCGGGACTCGAACCATGGACCTCTCGAATACGCGCCGAGTGTGCTAACCACTACACCGAACTACACGACTACCTTTTTTATTTAAACATAAAAGATTACTCTTTAACTTTAGATACTGATCGTCTGGAATAAAGAATTTTGGAAATTTTTGAAAAACTGACAGGAAAGAAGGCGTCTTAAAATTGAAAGAAAAATGTATTAAGTTTTCATGTCTTTATTTTCTATGCTTTTGCAAGAAAACTGAAAAATACCGGGTGGCCATAATTAAACTGACAGTGCTCACAGTGTTCTGTAGCGCGATCTATTAGCGAGAATGACGCCACATTTTGTAGGAAGATTGAACAAGACGGGGGACGAAGGATTCCGAGAAAAAACAAATTAGTTCCAAAAGTCACCGCTAGGGGAATATTTGGCGCTGTGTAATAGAAAAATAGAGTGTTAACAAATGAAAATTAATATGGAATAAAATTACCTTTTATTATGCATGGCCACCTCGGTCGCCTGATCTTACCCCATGCGACTTGTGCCTATGGGGTTACCTTAAGTCCAAGGTCTATCAAGGAGTGGTCCAGGACCTGGCTACGTTGAAGGATAACATATCACGGACTGTACAAGAGATTCCTACAGACATGTTACTTTCTGCCTGTTGTGCATACTGTGCATAGAATGCAATATGTGGTCCACAACAACGGCAGCCACATTGAACCTCATTTGAATGCAAAATAAAAGGTAATTTCCGTATTGATTTGCATTTGTTAACACTCTATTTTCTATTACACAGCGCCAAATATTCCCCTAGTGGTGACTTTTGGAACTAATTTGTTTTTTCGCGGAATCCTTCGTCCTGTTTAATCTTCCTACAAAATGTGGCTTCATTTTCGTAAAGAGATCGCGCTGCAGAACACTGTGAGCACTGTCAGTTTAATTATGGCCACACGGTATAACAGATCAAAGAACTATTAGCACAAAGCAAATCTTTAAAAAAGTTCTAAAATTAAAATTTTTTACTGTAATGAGCATATTAATAGAAAGAAGATAATGAATATTTTATTACAGATAATTATTTAAGTAGGTATATAAAAATATTTTACTAAAAATTATTATAATCTATAAAATAATACATAAATATTACATAGATATCTTTCTAAAACTTATTTTTAAAATCACTTATTAAAAATTTATTTTTGATTAAATGATTAACTGAAAATTAAGTAACTAATTTAACTGAAAAACTGAAGTTATTAACTAATTTAACTGAAAAAAGCTAATTTTCAAAGACATCAGAAACTAAATTCAGTTATATTGAAATGTCAGCAAAACTAGCGTATTCATTGCTAATAGATATATAGCTCATATTACTCTACTAATTGCCTAATCTAATATAATATCATATATCTCACGCGCTATTGTTTTTTTAACTTCTTTGACGGAAGACGAAGAAATCCTTGCACAATCTTCTTCATAAATAAGATTCAGTTCTAGCTTTTCGTGAAAAATTTCGTGAACATTTTGCGTTTGAAAAACTGTTAATTCAAGAAAATACTCCTTTTCACCCAATATCAAAAAGTCAAGATATGACACAGTAGAATTGCCTTCTTTGATTAAATCATAACCCAGAACACTGCACTCTGCCAAATCGGACTTTTCGTTTATAACACTGATGGCAAATCCACCAATTCGTTGGCACATCCACCAGGGACTCATCACCATCTAAGTCCCAAAAGTAGAGACTAAAAGTCTAAATTTATGGGCCCCAAAACTGGCCCATAGTTCCACATTTTTCCCCCTTTAGTAATTCCCCTTCTAAGCAAAAAAATCCTACAAAAGTCCTGTGCTTGGAGCCTTAGAAGGGATTAAACGAAAGCACCTGCAAATTCAATTACCACTCCGGCTTTCTGAGAACATCTTTGTTAATCTAATAATTTTGCACATAATTTGGCCTGCTCGTTTCCTTGATCAAATTTCTCCAGTTTTTTTACACATGGAAATGCACTGAAAGGTTTAAGAACACCACCGTCCACACTAATGAGGAAAAAGCAACATTTATCAAACATATTCAACATATCCCAAAGAGATATTAGGTATTTTTTGAAGCAGGAGACATGAAAAATGAACAACGCCTTCGCAGGGACTCGAACCACGGATTTCTCGAATACGCGCCCAGCGTGCTGACCACTGCATCACGAAGGCATGCCAAGAAGGCGGAGAAATACCTTATATACTCCCCCCTTTTAACTTTTTGAAGGGCAGGAAAAGACAATTAAACTTTTCAGCAAAATTCTTGTTTTATTTACTATATCGGGTGTTACAATGAAATTATTTGCGACAATTACATATATTTTGTCCAAAGCGCGTGAAAAAAATGACCACTTTTGGTGGCTAGTGTCAGTGACCACAGCCCACAGAACGCATCCTTACAAATCTGTCTTCATGGTACTCATAAAGACAGTTTCTCTTTTTCAACAGAGTGCAACTTTGCATGTCCTGCATTCCCACACTGTTCTTACAGGCTTTTTCTTGGTGCTGCAGACTTGCACATCGTCGTGATGTTGTCTTAAGATTGCTGATGCTTATTTTCTTGAAGAAGAATTGCTGCATCAACTACTGGCTTATGTTTCTGGATTGCCATCTAGTGAGCAACAAGGGAACTTCAGAAACGGTCTGTCTTGAAAACCACTCACACGAGTGAGTAAGACGTTGAATAGAAAAGGTGGTTACTTTAGGTAAAGGGTGACTGTGGATTAGTGGACCCAATCGCTGAATCCTGGTGGTGGAGAATCATCATCCACCACTTTTTTTTAGTTCGGGCGTCACTGTAGAGACATTAGGTACTTTTTTAAAGCAGGAATCGTGAAAAATGAGCAATGTCCTCGCCAGGACTCGAGCCACGGACCTCTTGAATACGCGCCGAGCGTGCTGACCACTACACCACGAAGGCATGCCAAGAAAGCGGGAGAAATACCTTATAAACTTATCAGAAGATACTCGACAAATGAAGAAGGAACAAGCTCAGTGGTAATAAG
The DNA here is from genome assembly GCA_000611955.2 of Stegodyphus mimosarum. Lineage (NCBI taxonomy): Eukaryota > Metazoa > Arthropoda > Arachnida > Araneae > Eresidae > Stegodyphus > Stegodyphus mimosarum. The sequence goes on along the minus strand of KK117132.1, from coordinate 159,851 downwards.
GGAGTTCTCAGCGGTAAAAAGGTATAAGGGAGTTCAGCGTATTCTGTTCGAAGAACAGAGCTGTAGCTGAGATTTTCAGTGCCCGAGGACAACTGAAGATTTCCCCCGTATTTCCAAGAATGGTAAACATTTCATTTTAAAATTTCGTAACATTAATTCTCCGTCCACTGGATGCAGCAACCAAGAACAGATGTTCCCCCTTGCCCCACCCTAGTTACGCTACTGTCGAAGAAGTATGTGGTGATCTGTTTGTTGAACAGCAACTGTTTTACTTCTATCTAAATTTCAGGAAATTTCGTTTCATCGACATTTCTAAAGCGAAAAATTCCATTCCATTCCATTTCATTTCACACAGCAGTAAGTACCCTTGCAACTACGTGAGCTCTCTAAGAAAAACCTCATGCTAGAATTATGACTTTTGAAAAAACAAAGAACTTCTTATCTACCAGAAAGACGAAATTGGGTTCTTTAGTAGCTAAAGCTGGACAAGATGCAGATGGTTTAACTTATTCTATGAAGAATGAACACATAAAAAAATCATCTTTCTAAAGATTTAATCCCGTGGACTTTAAAGATCTCTCGTTACGACCATTTGGGGAACCATAATTTTTCCAGCATTTAGAAACTAGAAGAGGAAACTAGGGAGAAAAAATTTACAGCGACTTGGGGGGAATGAATATTTCTAGAGACGGTGTTGGAAAAAGTGAATTCTTTGCTGTCGGAATAAAGTCATGTCATAAGATATATGATCATCAGGAGTTAAATTTAGCGTTGCCCAAGAAATTATCGTTCTTAAGGGGCTGCACAAATGAAAGAAATGTGTTAGCGGAAGATTTAGCTTGCGCGTCGCTTTCGTCCCCTTCATCAGCCCCCCACATCAATCATAGAATGTGCCAGCATCTTTTTGACTGCAAGAAATATGGTTTTAGTGAAATGCCCAAATAGCCTGAAGGCTTTTAACGAAAATAAAATGAAGATTTTTTATGGAAACTGTTTCGGAAACTTTAAAAAAGGCAGGAGAAGGTCATTTTGAAGCAATGACAGTACAGAGAGTAATATGAAATGTAATACATTTTGGAAGCAAATGACGCAAGAGAAAATTTTACAGCAGAAATACAGTCAACTCCAGATTACAGAGGAAATATCAGCCACGGTTAACTTAAAAGTGCTGATTAATCAGAGCAGCTAGAAAGAACACAAGAAAAAGAATAACCCATATTATGATTAACAAGAAAAATACTATCAGCGATTTACCCGCATTTTCACGCAATTGAATCTGTAGATTCATTAGGTTATTTTGAAGCAAGAGACATGAAAAATGTGCAATGCCCTCCCCGGACCCCTAGAATACGCGCCGAGTGTGCTACCGTTACACCACGAAGGCATGCTGGATGGAGGAAAAAAATACCTTACATAACTTCCCGTTTTAAAGGGCGACTGGGGATTAGGGGAAACCAATCTCCAAATCCTGGTGGTGACGAATTATCGTTCACGACCTTTTTAGTTCGGGCGCCAGTGTAGAGTCATTAGGTTATTTTGAAAAATGAGCACTGCCTTTGACGGGACTCGAACCTGGGCCTTGGAATACGCGCCGAGTGTGCTACCGTTACACCACGAAGGTATGCTGGATGGAGAAAAAAAATACCTTACATACTCCTCCTTTTAAAGGACGACTGGGGATTAGGGGAACCAATCGCCAAATTCTAGGGGTGACGAATTAGCGTTCACGATCTTTTTAGCTCGGGCGCCAGTGTAGAGTCATTAGGTTATTTTGAAGCAGAAGTTATTTTGAAAAATGAGCCCTGCCCTTGACGGGACTCGAACCTGGGTCTTGGAATACGCGCCGAGTGTGCTACCATTACACCACGAAGGTATGCTGGAAGGAGGAAAAAAATACCTTACATACTCCCCCTTTTAAAGGGCGACTGGGGATTAGAGGAACCAATCGGTAAATCCTGGTGGTGAAGAATTATCGTTCACCACCTTTTTAGTTCGGGCGCCAGTGTAGTGTTATTAAGTTATTTTGAAGCAGGAGTTATTTTGAAAAATGAGCACTGACCTTGACGGGACTCGAACCTGGGTCATGGAATAAGCGCCGAGTGTGCTACCGTTACACCACGAACGGGGGAGAAAATATCTCATAAATCTTGAGAATAACTTCATTTGATTACGTAAATTGCATCAGTTTCGAAAACGAAAGCATACACTGCACATGATGGAATAAACACCATTAAATGAAGAAAACAACTTATATATTGAATTTGAGAATAGTATGTATAAAAGAAAGTCGCCCAGATGGTATAGTGGTTAAGAGAGACTACTGCGGTACCGAAGGGCACGGGTTCGAATCCCGGAGAAAGCATGGCCGTTTGTAAATGTATAGTGTCTTTGCGGCATGCAGGCATTCTAAACATAAGGCGAGCTGGAAGTCCTCTCGAGAGGTTGTGGTAGGGTAAGAGGGGGAGATCCTCGGAACCGTCCCCCCCAGGGCTTAACTCAGGACCTAACTCCATCAAAATTGGGGGTGGAAATGAGAGAAATCGAACTGTCTCTTGGCAACCACAGACGCAATCTTACTCTCCTTGCCAGGATGAATTTCGTGGGCTTGTTCTGATGTTATCGCCAGACAAGTCAGATAAGTCACAACATACATTTATAAAAGAACTTGAAACTGCTAAATGATATTATTTTCCAGATTTAAGTGCTTACAAATATAAGTAAATAACTAATAGCCCTTTTCTGTTAATTATCATATAGCGTATTAATCTTTACTGTACTTTTTAATTGCCCCCAGATTAGTCGTAACTTTAAATTAACAGTAAATGCCGTCCACGATATCACCAGCGGAAGTCGATGGGCCTCAAAATACATTTTACTTGAATTATTTTAATAACTTAACTTGATTTTACCTAACATTTACCTTGAATTATCTTAATAATATAATATCTTAGTGAGATGACTTTATGAATATTTGTAAAAATTAGTAAAACACATTTCTACAGCATAGACCATGCACCTAATTATAATCGAATCACTCGTTTTTCTTAAGATTATTCCTTCTTTTTAGGCCAAAGAAGCGTTAGTTCAGAAGGGTTATTGATTTCGGTTTGGGATTTTGCATCGATTCGCTTTTCAAACTGTTGCCAGCAAATATTATCGCCCAGTGTTATATTTAAAGAAATTACATAATGAAGAATCTGCATAAATGTATATATGTTTTTCGCAGTGTGATCAAATAACGGTATCTAGAACCGCTCAATTTTGAATAGCGAATATGGGCATCTGGAAGACCTAATTTGGAATTTGTTTTATTATCGATTTCACATTTCGTAACACTTTAACGAGTTTTGACTAACAAACGAGTCCAAAGAAAGCAATGACAACATAGTACGAAGAAAAACAAAACAACAAAAACAACAACAACAAAAAAAATAAATAAAAACGAAACAATTTATTCTCTTACCGTAAAAATTCACCAAGATATTAAATTTTACGGTTGGAGATCATATTCAGGAGCTGTATACAAACTGAAGAGCGAAATTTTTGTCTTTGTAGATAATTGAAAAAAAACTGCGGTCTGAAATTTCAGATTACAGAATTGCATATCACAGAAAAATTTGTCATTAACACTTAGAAAACAATAAAATTAAATAAAAAAAGAAAAAAAAATCTGAAAGATTTCAGATTTTAAATTACGTCCAAAGGCGCGTTTTTTTAACGTTTCGTGTGCTACCTTTTTTTATTAAATATCATGTACTACGTACTCAAACCATAAAATTCAGTTCAAAATCAATATCGCAAAATCATTTTAAAATGAACATATCTTTAGAATTTCCGTAAGTCTCGTGCGCTGGAGATAAAAATGTTTTTTTTTTTCCGTACAGTGTTGCCATTGCTCGCTTTGAAATCATTTAGTTTGTTAATCAGAAATTCGTTGAAATGTTACAAAACATAAAATCGATAATAAAGCAAATTTCAAATTCAAAATTAGGGCTTCCAGATGCCCATATTCGCAGTAGGATTACGTCATTCAAAATTCGATGGCTCTAGGTTTTATCACAATGCGAGAAACATGCATACATTTATGCAGATTTTTCATTTTTTTAAATTTAATGCAGAGCGATAACATTTAGTGGCAACAATTTGAAAAGTGAAACGGGCATTCAGAGTGAATCGACGCAAAATCGCAAAACGAAAGTAATAGTCCTTCGGGACTAAATCCCTTTGGACTAAAAATTATCTCCAGCGCGCGAGACTGTGTATCAGAAATTCTTAAGAATTCTTAAGAAATTCTTAAGCATTCTTAAGAATTTCTGATACACAGTTTCGCGGAAAAGAAATATATTTCTGATATGCTCATTTAAAAATTATTTTGCGATATTGCTGTTGAGTTTTATGGTTTAAATGCGAAGAACATGATATTTAATAAATAAAGGTAACACACAAAACGTTAAAAAAACGTCTCTTTGGGCGTAATGTAAAATTTTTTAAAAACGTTTTATGCTTTTTTTAAAAATTTTATTGCAGTCTCAAATTTTCAAGTCATGTTTCTGCATACTTATTAAACCGAATTACCTTCATTATTACCGGTTCACTTATTTCGTCAATGGGTTTGTCCTTTTCACCGTCCGAAATTTCTATTAGTTTAAACAGGGTAACTATTTCCCGAGTCAGAATTGAAAATAAGCTATTCTCTCCTCTTCTTTTTTTCTAACCGCAACTTCTGCGCCTATCCTGCACATCGTTACCATGCTACGCGGGTGGCAAGCGGTATTAGCAGTAATTAAAAAAAAAAAAGCCTTTAATAGAAAACCACTCTAAACTATCAGGGATGGGATGGAAGAACTGCGAGGCAGAGTAAATTTAGGTCGCGTTTCCGCCTATTTTTTAAGAAGTTTCAAAGGATTGTGCGAATGAGGCAGGGAAGAACAACAACAAAAAGGCCTGCTAGTTGCCTTGGTTACATCCACTATATATCTTCTCTACAAAGCGCTTTATATTTCTATTATTTCGAGACAAGGAGATGTGCAGAAAGGACCGATTCATTATGCAGAGTTTTGTGTAATTTGAGGAAGCTTTTTTAGACGGCTGACCTTTTTGAGGATTCGCAATAATACGAGGTCATTACAAACACAAGCTGGAAGCAACTGTATTTTCATGCAGGCAGTTTCTAATGGGCTATTTTCATCATATCCAAGGTAGCCCATGGATATTAATGAGTGCATGCAGATTATCTTTGATTACATAGTTAGTATGGATATATGTTCATATAAATACTGTAGTCAAATATTTATAAAATGATTTTTAAAAAAAGCTGAAACCTTTCAGATTCTATATTACGGCCAAAGGGGTTTTTAAAACGTTTTGTGAGTTACCTTTATTAATTAAACATCATGTTCTTCGCACTTAACCCATAAAATTCAGTTCAAAAGCAATACCGCGAAATAATTTTAAAATGAGCATATCTTTAGAATTTGCGATATACAGTCTCGCGCGCTGGACATAATTTTTTTTCCCGTACAGTGTTGCCATAGCTCGCTTTGAAATCGTTGAGTTTATTTATCAAAAATTCGACATATAAAATATGAAACAGATATTAAAACAAATTCCAAATTCGGGTTTCCAGGTGCTTGTGTTGGAGTGGAGGACTACGTTATTCAAAATTCGACTTAAGCATAAAATTCCATTCAACAGCAATATTGAAAAAATAATTTTAAAACGAGCATATCTTTAGAATTTCCGATACACAGTATCGTGCGCTAAAGGTTAAAAAAAAATTTTTCCCCCGTACAATGTTGCCATGTCTCGCTTTGAAACCGTTGAGTTTCTTAATCAAAAACTCATTAAAGTGCTACAAAATACGAATTAGATAATAAAAAAAATTTCAAATTTTGGATTCCAGATGCCCATATTCGGAGGAGGATTACGTTATTCAAAATTGGATGGCTCTAGGTAACGTCGTTTTATCACAATGCGAGAAACATACATACATTTATGCAGACTTTTCATTATTTAATTTCTTTAAATACAAAACAGGCGATAATATTTGGTAGCAACAGTTTGAAAAGTGATACGAGCATTTACAGTGAATCGACGCAAAATACAAAACGAAATTAATAGCACTTCTGAGCTAACGCTCCTTTGGGTTAAAAATCTGAAAGCTTTCAGATTGCACATTACGCCCAAAGCGGCGTTTTTTTTTTTTTTAACGTTTTGTGTGTTACCTTTATTTATTAAATATCATATTCTTCGCACTTAAACCATAAAATTCAATTCAACAGCAATATCACGAAATATATAAGAAGAGTATATCTTTAGAATTTCCGGATACACAGTCTCGCGCGCTGGATATAAAAATGTTCCCCCCCTTCGGTACAATGTTGCCATTGCTCGCTTTGAAATCGTTAAATTTCTTAATCAAAAAATCATAAATGCTTTACAAAATATGAAATAGATAATAAAATAATTCCAAATTAGGGCTTCCAGATGCCCATATTCGATTGGAGGACTTATTCAAAATTTGATGTCTCTAGGTACCGTTGTTTTATCACAATGCGAGAAACATATATACATTAATGCAGATTCTTCATTATTTAATTTCGTTAAATATAGTACAGGCGATAATATTTAGTGACAATAATTTGAAAAGTGATTGGCGCTGGCAAAGTTTTCGACGCAAAATACGAAAACGAAATTAATAGCCCTTCTGGTCTAACGCCGTTTCGGCTAATTATTCCGTTTACATCTTACAATTCAAGGTTTATAACTGACAAGAATCTAACTTCATTTAGCGTAAATTTCAAACACAAAAGATTTAATAAATTTCGACAGACAAACGCCAAGGATTCTCGTATTCAAATAACATCCTTTCTGTCCCTGGATATTCTTTCAGTCCCAAAAGATATAATAATGTAAGTGACATTTAGCCTCGCTTATTGATGAAAATAAAAGATTCAAAAGCTCCTGTCTTTAAAAATAACTTTTTCTTCTTAAAAGAACCTTCTTTGTAAGAATGATTTAACATCTAAAAGGATCCAAAAGTCCATAAAGGTTTAATAACATTGTATTTCAGTGAATTTTTATTGTGCAGTAATACAATCAGCAGAAAAATGTATTAAAACAGGACCTTTTATAAGGAATCTTCATAAAGCAAATTGTTTCATTCTAAATATGTTTTCTGGAGTGCGCTCATCCATAAAAGAACATAGAATACCGTATAATAAATGCTAAATGCGGCAGCCAGCGTACCGAGGACTGCACAAAAGTTTCAGATTACCCAGATGGACTATCCCTACCACCAACTGCTATAATGGAATTTTGGATCGACAGATTTCATGCACTTTCCTTTCACAGATTTGAATCCAAAGCAATCGATCACAAGCTAACGCAAGGCTTCCTAACCTTTTTCTTGCATCGGCACCTTTTAAAGGAACAGTTCTCTTCATTGACCTGCATACATTTTTCTGTATAATATATAGCATACAACATAATGCAAAAAATCTCATGTGTACAGCACATGATTTTTCCTTGTACGGAATATTAAATTATACGCAATTTTCCTCCATTTCAATTAAACATACTGAATTAACAGCTAACGAATTTTGAACTAAATCTGCTTCGTCGATAGCGGATAAACCACAACAGAATAAATGCACTCATTTAAAGTTCACTATATTTATTTACCATAGCCACACTAGGTTCACTTAACAGTGTTACATTTCATTGATTTTATAACTCAGAATGAGCAAAAATTATAGCATATGAAGAATTATCACAAGTTCTATTCAAATACTATAATAAATTTAAAACGATGTATAAAAGAAATTAAACACATAAAGAGTTTTTCACAGACGATTCAGCGCCGCTTATCTAATGCGCATGCGCTACTAATTAATTCCGTTCTCACTTCGGGGTAAGGCAAAAATATATAAAAATTCAAAATATTTTCATTAAAAATTGAAAGATATAGAAAAACATAAAACACCAAGTACAGTTAAAAAAATTAAAAAACAATTTTTACAATTAAAATTACAATTTGTACGCAAAAACCAGCTAATAACTTAACGATAAATCCAGAATAAATCACACATAATTTAATTCGCAATAATAAAAGAATGCGTTATCTTTGTTGTTGCGAAGCTTAGTTTCTCTAGATTGGCAACAAATCCACTCTTCTGCTAAGCTTCAAATGTAAACAAATATGGCCGCTATCATAACCAAAAATTAGGCTTAGCCGCACTTAAAGTACTTTTAAATTGTTGATAATTCCACAATTATTGCACGCAGTGCACTAAGGGCATAAAAATCTTAACCGAAGGATAAGAACAACATAATTCAATCATTTTTAAAGCAAAAAAATACGCAATTTACAAACTTACAAGAATAAAGAAACTGAGCTCACGGAGCCAAGTAACAGAGTGAATATATATATACATATATTTACATACTTTCGGTGAGGCCGACTGCAACCAAAATGCGAGTTGCACATCTATATGTTATAGCAGCCCTATATACAAAATTTCAATGCTCTCAGGGTACTCGTTTTTGCGTTATGCGAGATACATACATACGTACGTAAGTACGCACAGACGCCACAAAAAATTCTCTTCAGAATCCATTTTAAATCAGTTTTATAATTATTTTGGGGGGAAGAGTCCTTTATTCTGTCCTTACATACGGTTGTCACTCAAAAATATCGTTAAATTGCATTCGATAACGGTCAAAATGAATATTTTCCTTGATATATGGTACTCGAAATTTTTCGCGATTACAATACTTTCCTTTTACTTCGTACAAGGAAGTAAAAATTGCATATTCGTAACTTAAAGATAACAATTGTCAGGACTGAGTGTTCGGTGCATAATTTTGGCGAACATATTCGTGAATTAGTTAATGTCCTGATCTTGAACAAGGAGCTGAATGCAGTACTGTAGTAGAATACTGTAGTTAAGTGGTAGAAAAACTGCACGTATGAAGGATTTAAAATCCTCTTTTATTAAACCACTATTATTTACAGCCACTTCCCAACTCGGGAGGAATAACAGAAAATAATGACCACACTTGGGTCTAATTTGAACAATCAAATAATTTAAAATAAAGTTAAATAGAAATTAAGTAGTCGTTGCTCACAGAGCTATAAACGCGAAGTTGGCCTCGAAGTTGGCTAAACGATCAAGGGTGCGTAGCAAGATTTAGCTAATACTAACGCACTTAGACTACTTCAATAAGTAATAGCGTAACAGCGCTAAGGCTTAGAATTTAAATGCTAGCTAGTCAGGCGAACGTCGAACAGAGCAGCAGTGATCTCAGACTAAAAGCTCTCTCACACCGAGAAGTTCCTCGCTAACCTTTAAATACAAACTTGGCTCCACTTCAAATTAGCATAAAGCTGAAACGCGCGCTCATTCTAACGGGAAGTTGAAATAAGAACTCATAGGAAAGGGAAATTAAAATAAAACTTTGTTAGTTTAAACTAAAACCGTACACAATTAGACTAAGAATTTGAATAAAAATTTTGAGAAAAAATGGCTTATTAAATTTTCGTTTTCTTTTTTCTAGTATTCTTATTATTTGTAATTAAACAAAAATAAACAAGTTTTGAAAAATAAAATCACCCGTTCTAAATCAGAAGAAAAACAAGCCAAAGAGAAACTTAAAATTGTAAAGAAACTCGACGACAAACAGGCGCGACGAGCGCAAAGGTCCTATTTTTCCCGGCAAATGGCGTTGCCTTCCTGTTCGCTTTACTTCAGTTGTAGAGACATTAGGTTATTTCGAAGCAGGAGACATGAGAAATGAGCAACGCCTTCGCCGGGAGTCGAACCGCGGACCTCTCGGATATGCGCCGAGCTTGCTGACCATTACACCGCGAAGCCATGCTAAAAAGGCGGGAGAAATACCTTATAGAATTCACTAATGTTGGACCGTTAACAATTTCTGTTTGGGGATATTTCTGTCGGACGACCATTGAATAAGACCAAACCATTGAACAGGACTTGACGTATTTGTATGATAGAGCTTTATACCAATAAACAACTAGTGACACTTTTTGTTGTTTTTCTGTTTTTGTAATCAACGATATCTTGATTATACCGATTATTTGCCGATGCATTATTCAGCTATCTACCCCTTGATTCTCACAGACAGCCTTAAAAATTTCACTGATCCTCATGCAGTCCATGTCGACCCCGTTGGGAACCCCTCAGCTAACATAACGTCCGACTGAAACGGATAAATTTGCTTTTGCTGAGCCAGGAACACTGAGTACGATGAAAAGATTTATAAAAAATCTTTGACATCTACGGCAAAGAAATACAACAGCAGCTGCAATTATAACTCCATAATACAGCGAATTCTCAGCAAGATTGAAAATAGTTTCTCCATGTGACACGCAGAGGATGTATCGAAACTTACTCAGAAAAACTAGAGACAAATATTAGCACTTCAGCATCTGTACTACGCTTTTTATTTTCTGAAATGAGAAAAGATATCGAAGGCAATCTCAGCTTCTAATAGTCTTGTTGTTCTAAACGTGGATCATCCATTCTTATAACCATTTCTAGTCGACAAACATCTTTCGTCGTATGTAGGAATAACAATAGATGGCCCATTCAGAGCTAAAAACAGAATCACCTTATTTCTGCAGCCTTCTTCGCATGCCTTCGTGGTGTACCAGTCAGCACACTCGACGCGTATTCGAAAGGTCCGTGGTTCGAGTCCCGGCGAACGCGTTGCTCATTTTTCATGTCTCCTACTTAAAAAAAATAATAATGTTCCTACAAGTGGAGCTCGAACTAAAAAAGGCGGTGGATGATGATTGTCCACCACCAGGATTTGGCGACTGGATCCCCTAATCCCCAGTGGCCATTGAAAAGGGGAGTATATAAGGTATTTCTCCAGCCTTCTCGGTGTTGTCGCCAGCACACTCGACGCGTATTCCAGGGGTCCGTAGTTCGAGTCCAGGCGAAGGCGTTGCTCATTTTTCACGTCTCCTGCTTCGAAATAACCTAATGCCTCAACAACCTTCTAAAGGTTAACAGGTCTGCTCACCGCGCGGGCAATGTTATTCTCTAAAAATACAGAAGTGTATATGCAAAATAAAAATGTATCTGGCCAAAAGTAAGCGAAGTCACGTAACTTGCTCTTACATAAATGAACAGATCACGTATTGGGACGAGAATCACGCTTTTCTGAACACTTTAATATTTAAATGACCGAGATGGCGAAAGGCGAGGCACGTTGATCGTGATGGATTACTTTGTAATTCTAATTACTCCAACCCTCCGCCGTCGGAGGTTGAATCACAGCTCCAGGCATGTATTCCACTGGGATGAACAAGCCGGGATGGGGACGGGTTCCTCTTTTCTGAATGGGATGATAAGGCAGCTGGGAATCAACATAGTTTGATATTCTGCATTTCATAAGCGAGTATATAGAGTAAGAATGGGGGAATGTTAGCCAAAAGTTGATGTCACGCATGACACCATTGCAGTGATTTTTCTTTTAAATAAATTTAATCTATTTTTGAAAGCATTGCGTTCCCCGATACCCGTCGTGAGCAATAATGGCATACAGAGAAGGAGTAATTACCACTGATTTACACTCAAAATATGAGTGCTGTCAGATCAATATCTAACTGGTAAAATCATAAAAAAATATACATCAAGCTGTAAATAATATTAATATATCGGG
>KK117132.1:116069-131289 GCA_000611955.2 Stegodyphus mimosarum | reverse complement strand
TATACCATCCATATATATATATATATATATACTTTTGGTGCGGCCTATTGCAACCATTAAAGGAGGTACATAAATACATATTATAGCAGTCTTATAAACAAAATTTCAGCGTTCTGAGGCTAATCGTTTTGTAGTTATGCTAGATACATACGTACATACGTACGTACGACAAAATCCCTTCTGAATCCATTTTAAATCAGTTTTTATAATTCGTTTGGTTAAAAAGAGTCCTTTATTCTGTTCTTACGGACGGATGTCACTCAAAAACATCGTTAAATTGCATTCGATAGCGATCAAAATAGATATTTTCGTTGAAATATGATATCCGGAATTTTTTGTGATTACAATACTTCCTTTACTTCGTACAAGGAAGTAAAAAGCAATACATGAAGTTACAGTGAAACTGAGAAAACATCAAGAATTAATATTCCAAATGAGGTTATTAAGTGAAAGTATGTTATACACGGAGACGTAATTTATATAAATTATCAATAGTTTACCAAATATACTTTTTTATCGGGATCTTGAAACTTTATTTTATAACAGTCGTCGGCAATTTTTTTTGGCTACGGGTGAATATCAACCAAAATGTGTATATTAAGAAGACGTTTATGGTCAGAGGTAATTTAATTTATGAACAGCCTTTCTTGGTGAATAATAAGAGGAATTTCATTGACAAAATAATTGCAATACGCTTTTTAAACTTTACACATAAAAAAAAACCAATAAGATTAAAATCTGAAAGATTTCAGATTTTAAATTACGTCCAAAGGCGCGTTTTTTTAACGTTTCGTGTGCTACCTTTTTTTATTAAATATCATGCACTACGTACTCAAACCATAAAATTCAGTTCAAAATCAATATCGCAAAATCATTTTAAAATGAACATATCTTTAGAATTTCCGTAAGTCTCGTGCGCTGGAGATAAAAATGTTTTTTTTTTCCGTACAGTGTTGCCATTGCTCGCTTTGAAATCATTTAGTTTGTTAATCAGAAATTCGTTGAAATGTTACAAAACATAAAATCGATAATAAAGCAAATTTCAAATTCAAAATTAGGGCTTCCAGATGCCCATATTCGCAGTAGGATTACGTCATTCAAAATTCGATGGCTCTAGGTTTTATCACAATGCGAGAAACATGCATACATTTATGCAGATTTTTCATTTTTTAAACTTTAATGCAGAGCGATAACATTTAGTGGCAACAATCTGAAAAGTGAAACGGGCATTCAGAGTGAATCGACGCAAAATCGCAAAACGAAAGTAATAGTCCTTCGGGACTAAATCCCTTTGGACTAAAAATTATAATTTGATTATTATTATTATTATTATAAAAACAGACATAACCGAATGAACATTACTTTTCTCTTCGATATCAGTATTTCCTCTGATACTGAACTTGTGACGTAATTTCAGGTACCATATTTCAACGCAAATATCTATTTTGACCACTATCGAATGCAATTTAACGATGTTTTTGAGTGACATCCGTAAATAAGGACAGAATAAATTACTCTTTTTCCGTCAAATAATTACAAAACTGATTTAAAATGGATTCTGAAGAGATTTTTTTCGTGGCATCTGTACGTACGTATGTATGTATATATCTCGCATAACTCAAAAACGAGTAGCGTCAGAACGTTGCAATTTTGTATATAGGGCTGTCATAACATATAGATGTGCACCTCGCATTTTGGTTGCAATCGGCCCCACCAATAGTATATAAATATATGTATATATATATATCCACTCTGTTACTCGGCTCAGCCAAGTTTCTTTATTCTTATAAGCTTGTAAATTGTGCACTTTTTTCTTTAAAAATTATTGGATTATGTTCTTCTTATCTTTCGGTTAAGATTTTTATGCCCTTAGTTAGCTCGCATGCAATAATTGTGGAAGCATCAACAATTTAAAAGTTTTTTTAAGCCTAATTTTTGGTTATGATCGCGGCCGTATTTGTTTACATTTGAAGCTTAGCAGAAGAGTGAATTTGTTGCCAATCTAGACAAACTAAGCTTCGCAACAACAAAGTATCGTCTTCTTTTATTGTAGAGAATTAAATAATGCTCGATTCATTCTAGAATTATCATTTCAATTCTAGAATTATCATATCATTTTTGCGTAGAAGTTGTAATTTTAATTCTAAAAATTGGTTTTTTAATTGTTTTAACTGTACTTGGTGTTTTATGTTTTTCTGTATTTTTCAATTTTTAGTGAAAATATTTTGAATTTTTACGTATTTTTGTCTTACCGCGAAGTGAGAACTGAATTAATTAGTAGCGCATGCGCATTAGGTAAGGAGCGCTGAATCGTCTGTGAAAAAATGTTTCTTTTCTATTTATTTAATTTCTTTTACACATCGTTTTAGATTTATTATAGTATTTGAATAGAACTTGTGGTAATTCTTCAGATGCTATAATTTTTGCTCCCTTTTGAGTTATAAAATGAATGAGATGTAACGCTGTTAAGTGAACCTAGCGCCGAAATGTGGCTTTGCTAAATAAATATAGTGAACTTTAAAGAGTGCATTTATTCTATTGTGGTTTAAGCGCTATCGACGAAGTAGATTTACTTCAAAATTCCTTAACTGTTAATTCAATATGTTTAAATGAAATGCAGGAAAATTCCATCTAATTTAATATTCCGGAGAAGGAAGTCATGTGGTGTATACATCAGATTCTTTTTCATCATTTTCCCTTTGAATCATCACTGCTTATTTAAAGAGCTCAGTCAAATTATTTCACACTATACATTGTAACATAAATATCTGAGTCATCATCTACCATTAGACTTGCTCCGGTGAAACCATACTAACAATGAACAGATAATAATTCACAAAACTATTAATGAACGAAAAATATTCTTAAACGTGACACTCTGAAGATTGTTTATAGAGATACAAATATGCGGTTAAAAAAGCCTTTAATCTGTTCGTTAATCGCACATGTGTATAATCTCAGAAAGAGGTGCACGAACCTCATAAGGGACTGGGATGAGGGCATCCGCCACTATCACAGGAAATGGAGGGTGTAGAAGGGTTCACTGTTAGAATACAATAAGTAATTTCATTCATAATTTAAAGATAAACCAACTCAATACCGATTGCAGAGGTTTTGTTCGATAACCAATACGCATTTCAAGCTAAATAATCAACATTGAAATGTGGTGGCATTGTGTATAACGATATAACTTCTCTCTCCTCTGAAAAGAGATGAAGCCAAGGTATGAAGAATTATGTATGGACACAGAAAATGGCCAAGCATATTTTGCTTAGTCATTTCTAGCTTAACGATAATAAACTTTAGATTTTTCAGAGAAGTTCTCGTTTTTAGTTGAATAAAGAATAGAAGAAAATATTGTACGATTTTAGTTTCATTTAAATTAAGCAGTTTAGTTATTTTATTCTTATATACAATTCATCTTGGTGTACACTGTTATGAACAGCCTGCCTATATGCGTTTTTCTTTTTTCTTCCTTTCTTCTTTTTTTTTCTTTTCTTTCTTTCCTTTTTTTTTAGCCCAAAGAAAGGCTATTAATTTCGTTTTGGCCTTTTGCGTTGAAAACTTTAAATGTCCGTTTCACTTTTCAAATTGTTACCACCAAGTATTATCGCCCTGTGTTGTATTTAAAGTAATTAAATAATGAAGATTTTGCATAAATATATGTATGTTTCTCCCACTGTGATAAAACAACGGTACCTAGAGCCATCCAATTTTGAATAACGTACGTTTCCACCCGAATATGGGCATCTGGAAGCCCAAATTTCGAATTTGTTTTATTATCGATTTCATATTTTATAACACTTTATAACGAATTTTTGATTAACAAACCCGACGATTTCAAAGCGAGCAACGGCAACGTTGGACGGAAAAAATATTTTTATCTCCAGCGCGCGAGACTGTGCATCGGAAATTTTAATATGCTCAATTTAAAATTATTTTGCGATATTGCTGTTGAACTAAATTTTATGGTTTCAAAGCGAAAAACATGATATTTAATAAACAATGGTAACACACAAAACGCTTAAAAAAAAAAACCCTTTGGACGTAATTTAAAATCTGAAACCTTTCGGTTTTTTTTTTTTTTTTTTTGTAGTTTTAGTAGAAATCAGCATTGTGTATGTACTGTATGTACACTGGTGTGCAAAAATTAAGGATGAAGTCGAAAAATTAGCATATCAGCTGAACAAAGAGGCAGAGCGAACAGAAAGACCAATCAGGAGATTAAGTAATGTGATGTACGGTAGCACATGCGCAGATATGCAGGTAGACGTAATGGGGGAGTGTCTGAGTAGTATAAAGCATGTTGTCGGTGTATTATCAGTATTTCTGGCAAAGAGATTGCACGCCGTATAGCAGTTAAAATCACACCGAGTTGCTGTCTCAGCAAGAAATGGCGAATAATCAATCTGTTAGACGACATCTGGATGCTTTCACGCGAGGTCGAATCATTGGGAAGTTGGAGGAAGGCCGCAGTGTGACAAGTGTGACTGCAGAGTTCGGAATTGCTCACAGCAACGTTTCACGACTTTGGAGACTATTTCAAACTACAGGAACAGCTATCCGGGGGTTTAGTAGTGGTCGTCTACGAGGAACCACACCCGCAGATGACCGGTATATTGCCTTACAGGCCAGAAGAAACAGGCGGCAGACAGCGGGAGAAATCGCTAGACACACGACACAGGCGACTGGACGATCGATATCGCGTTTTACCGTGGCCAGAAGACTGCACGCCCCAGCCTCAGCCCACCTACCAGGTGAAGCCTGCCATATGCCTATGAGGGGATAAGCTAATCCAACAACAAACGAACGTTAATAAACGAAACATAACAAAATAAATCGTTAAATAACGGAGCATAATAAACTTAATAAAGATATGGTGATAAGTTGCAAAGCTAATATAAACACAAGATAAGGGTTATATAAGGTATTTTCTCCTTATTTCCAGCCTGCCTTTGTGGTGTAACGGTTACCACACTCGGCGCGTATTCGGAAGGTCCAAATTTTTCACGTCATCTGCTTAAAAAAATCCTAATGATTCTACAAGCTGACAAGCTTTCAACTTATGAAATAATCATCGGTCCCACATGTATGTTCCTCAACAGTCAATTGTTTATGTTTAAAATCAGGAATTCATCAGTTCATCAATAACTTGAAAAAAAAAATGAGTTAATTATTTGTATATCATTGAGCTACAATTAATTAAATAAAGTTTTAATTTCTTGAATTTCATGGTTACTTCCTAGCAGAAGGAACGGATTTTCTGTCATTCTGCTAAACGATACATGTACGAAGCTCGTTAGAAATCTACCTGCGGTGTATAATTAATGATATATAAACTCAGTGAGGAATAATAGTCTAAAATATGTGCACTGCGCCTCCCCCCACAAAAAGGGAGGGGCAGTTCTATATCTCCCGTTCTACTGGGCCGATTGAAGAAATTCAACTTGCGTTTTTCATGTCTCAAAAGAGCGACGTATGACATGTATTAGATTTATATGGGTTATAGGTATTTTGACACAAAATCGGAGTTTTTTTGAAATGACGTACCAATTTTGCTCCATATTTCGATTCTACGACTCAAATTATATTAAACTGCCAAGTTTTGTAAAAATCGCACGAGTAGTTTTTTTAAAAAATAGCTCTCAAAATTTTAACTCCTCAATGTTAGTTGAATTGGATACATATATTTATTAATATTTCTTTTTTTCATTAAACTTATTTGATTTCTTTTTTTTTTTTAGAATTCCAAATTTAGGCTTAATCTAAATATAATTCGCACATTTTGTATGATTTATTTTTAAAACTTGTATTTTTAAGTATTTTTTATAAATTTTTCGTGTCGCCCAGATGGTATAGTGATTAGGGGAGTCTAGTACGGTACCGAAGGGTCCGGGTTCGAATCCCGGAGAAGGCATGGATGTTTGTAAATATATAGTGTCGGTGCGGCATTTCGGCACTTTAAATATGCGGCGAGCCGAAAGTCCTCTCGTGTGGATTGGTTGGAGAGGAGAGGGGTGGGAGACCCCTGGATTCCCCCCCGGGGTGCTCTCCCTCAAAATTGGGGGTGGAAAAATAGAAGTCCAGTCTCTCTTCGGAGTAGGCTCTGGCAATCATTCTTCCATGTGGTCATGGACACGAGAATAACAACATAAATTTTTCGAAAAAAATTTTACATTATAACCTATAAAATGTTTAACACCATCTTAAAGTAGATATTTTTTTAGGCCCACTTGCCAAAAATTAGAGTTTTTTTAATCTAAATTTATTAAAATATACGTGAAATTACAGATTGGCATGTTTTGAAATTTGGCATATTCGTTACAAGCGATAATAAAGCCTAATGTGATTGACGCACTTTGTTGAAATTATTTAAAAGTAATGAACGTCACCTTTTTTTCTGCTCGTCTACAATAAAAAAAGGAAAGGAACACAGGTTGCTATATATTATGAAATTCGCCACGTAAATTATTCTGGGCGCAAACTGAAAAAAATGCGCCAATATAAATTTTTAAATTTCTCCGTAAATTTCGCACCAATTTTTACAGAATTTAATATTTAGGCATAATTTAATTCGTGGAACAGAAATATTGAAAAAAAAAAGGCATGTCATTTTAGAAAAATCCGATTTTGAGTCAAAATACCTACATTAAATCAATGCCATATATAAATCTAATATATATCCTAAGTTGCGCTTTCGAGACATGAAAACGCAATCTGAATTTCGTCAATCGGCCCAGTAGAGCGGGAGATATAGAAATGTCGTTTTTTTCCACTTCCCCGGCAGTGTACTATCAAAATAAGTAGGTTTCACTTAACTAATAGTTTCATTCGTTTCTTTCCCCCCCTCGTTATCAAACCAGTCATTTCCTGGACATGTTTTAATTAACATGAATAGTACAGAGAATTACGTAATTCTGTAGAGATCATTGAAGACATTTCAAATGAGCTAACACGAAATATCAGCTGTGTTCTCTCAGAGATTGGAAACACACCGCAACATAATGTATAGAGAATGAGATACACCGCTATGATTCTATCCTACACTCACTTCCAAAAGCTAAGCACGGAGAGGAAAAACTAATTTCCGGAAGCCAATCAGAATTGAAGAGGATGCAATTCGCTGCAGAGGTAGATGGAAGTACGCAAATATGTTAGGTAACAGCCAATTGCGATTTCATGTCAAGAAATATGCAAAAAAGGCAGTCTTATGAGAAGCCAGCTTTATGAAGGGTTACAGATGTTGATTGTAAGTGCTGATAGAAGGTGTTTAAAGTTTTCGTACAATTTGTTTTCAAGACATACGTGTTTTTATGACTTCCAGAAGACAAATGGAAGATTCTGAGCGCTAGCGTGCTGTGGGGCGCATTGAAGCGGGACAGTCAATCACAGATGTTGCTCTTTTCTTCGGTGTTCATTATTCTGTAATTTCATGTTTATGGAACCAATTCCAAATCACACAGACAGTTGTCTCAAGGCCCGTAGCCGGTTGCCCAAGGGTTACGACCTCCGCGAAAGATTGATTTATTGCTATTGTAGCCCAGCGGAATCGCAGGGCGACCTCCACACGTGTGACATCTATGGTTACAGCGTCCATTGGTAAGGCGATATCTGCAGCTACTGTACGCTGAAGATTACATACGAGTGGACTGTACACTCAGGTACCTCGAATTTGTGTTCCTCTATTCGTTCAGTCAAGAGGGGCTCGATTACAGTGGTGCCGGGAACATGTCAATTGGAATGTGTCTGACTGGGCAATGTCATGTTTACTGATGAGTCAAGATTTGCTCTGGAGCCAGATGACAAGTGTATAAAGATATGGCGTGAACAACGAACATGCAGTCAGTCCCAAAACATTACCGAACATCAGGCATTCCGAGGCGGAAGCATTATGGTGTGGGCAGGGATTTCATTAGGATATCGCACCGACTTGCACATCTTTAAACGGGGTTCTTTGACGGCTGTCCGGTATCGAGATGAAGTCCTAGAACCCATTGTGAGATTGTACGCTGCAGCAGTTGGCCCTACTTTTATTTTAATGGACGATAACGCACGTCCCCATAGAGCTGACATCATCGATGACTACCTGGAGACTGAAGGGATTGCGCGTATGGCGTGGCCAGTATACTCGCCCGACCTTAATGCCATTGAAAATCTTTGGGATGCTCTCGGCCGTGCTGTATCTTCACGTTCCCCACCTCCAGCCATTCTTATTGAACGGGAAACTGCTCTACAAGAAGAATGGCGATTGCTTAATTCTACCGTGGTTGACCACCTTATTGAAAACATGGTCACAAGGTGTAAACTTTGTATACAGATGAGGGGGTATCACATACCCTACTAATGTCCTTTTTTTCATTTTATGCTGTTTATTTTCACTTTATACATAATTCTGCTTAAGTCTCCAGTATGTGATTATCTGATAACTTACAAAAATTTAATATTATTTTCATTTCTGTATATAATTATTGATTTTGTTTTATGCATAAATATATATGCTATTTTCCTGCCGAATTTTGTTTCAATTAAAGCAGCATTTGTTGAGTTTCTTGCATTTTACATCTTCGTGCTTAACTTTTGGAAGCGAGTGTAAATTAATACACTTCTAATATTTCTTCCTTTCTTATAACTAAGAATT
This sequence comes from Stegodyphus mimosarum, assembly GCA_000611955.2. Lineage (NCBI taxonomy): Eukaryota > Metazoa > Arthropoda > Arachnida > Araneae > Eresidae > Stegodyphus > Stegodyphus mimosarum. The sequence continues at coordinate 122,651 of KK117132.1, read as the reverse complement.
AAAAACTAAATTCTTTCAAACAGTATATCTCTAACAGCAAATAAAAATTTAAATATTAAATAAGTGTATTTACTACATGTATGCGAAATAAAACTAATGAGCAAGCAGGAAATAAATCCCCATTTATTCCTCACTCCTAAAATCTCTCCAACTGACTCAGGTGGTATGAATGCAAATCAGAAACAGAAAGTCAGATCGTAAGGCCACATATCTTAGGCGGAAGCCTTTGCATCGATCTTCCACCCCTTTTTAATTGCCAGGGGAAACAACCCTACCAACATTTTAAAAGCGGGGAAACAAGACCACGCCCCATTTTACGATCACCTCCGCCCTCGAACGAATTCGATTTTAAGGCGCGGTTGATCACTCATCGCCAGAAGCGTGTTTCCATAATAATGGCACCAAGCACAGGAGGTTAAGAGTGGTAGAATCAGACCGTTGAAATGATCAATAGAACGCCGATTCCATTTTCAAACACCTGGGAAGACTCTTAGGAAAATTTCTAAACAGAGAATGTAGCATGTGTCCTTTATTTGGAGGTTTTTCAAAGTATGAGAAATAAAACGTGTCATACAATTAAGAATTTTTTTTCCTCTGCAATATATACCAATGCCTTCACGTTTATTGGATACATTCCTCTGTTCTTTGGCGGGATTTTGCGTTGAATCACTCTAAAAGGCTGAAACATTTTTTCAAATTGTTGACACCAAATATTATCGCCCTGCATTATTTTAAACGAAATTAAATGAAGGACAATGTGCGTGAATGTAAGTATGTTTCTCACATTGCGAAAAAACGACAGTTAAAATTCTAGTTAGTTTCTCCCCTTATACGACAACAGTACCTTTAGTTATCCTGCACGATATAACTGCAGAATTATCAACAACGTAAAAGTCGTTTAAATGCAGCTAAGCCTAATTATTTTTCTCATGGCGGACATATTTGTTTACATTTGAAACTTAGGAGAATATTGGATTTGTTGCCAATCTAGAGAAACTAAACTTCGCAGCAACAAAGATAACGCCTTCTTTTATTAGTGCAAATTAAATCATGCTTAATCCATTCTGGAATTTATTCGAGGAAATAAGTATTCAAGATATACTTCGTTATGTTTAGTATAGATATTTCGAGTTTTTATGTATTTTTGCCTTGTCCCGAAGTGAGAACTGAATTAATTGAATGAAAAATACTGAATCGTATGTGAAAAACTGCTTTTTTTTGTTTTGTTTAATTTCTTTTTTACGTGGTTTTAGATTTATTATAGTATTTGAATAGAACATGTGGCAACGATTATATAATTCTTCAGATGATATAATTTTTGCGCATTCCGAGTTATAAAATGAATGAATGATATGTAACGCTCTTGAGTAAACCTAGCGCCAGAGTGTCACTATGGTAAACAAATATAGTGAATTTTAAAGAGTGCGTTGTTCTATTGTGGTTTATGCGCTATCGACGAAGTAGGCTTAATTAAATCCAACAATTTTAAATGAAATGCAGAATGCGTATAATTTAATATTCCGTATAAGGAAGCCATGTGGTGTACACATCAGATTTTTTGCATTAACTGTAACTCGAATGGATTTCTTACAAACTATATTCTAACAAGCGGACGAAACTGCAAAAATGCATTCAAAAATTCGAAACACTTGCCGATGTTGACTACGAAACCACTCGCGGAAATGGATACTTTTTTCTAATCCAAATATTATATTTACTCGCGTTAAAAGGGACATTAAAAACACATTAAATTCTACTATACGTCTTATACTCAATGAGACCTCTCTTTTACCCGCTTTTGAACTTGGACCTTTCCATGTCATCCAAATCAAAAAAATTAGGGCACCAGAAGCAGAATGGACAATGAAACAAAAAATAAAAAGAAAGAGGAAATAAAAGGCTACATAGGTGATGTCCGGGTACACACACACACACACAGGAAAAAAAAAAAAGATCTGTGCAACAAGCATTGATTAGAGGTATCACGCGAATTTGCGTTGCGTTCAACAGTACGGGTAGTGAAAACAGTATTGATTGGGAAGGGGGGTGTAGTTGTAAAACTGTGTTTTTATTCATGAGTTGGTATGTTAAGCTACTTCCGTATTTACATTCATACCACATGACATAACATAGACGCCAGAAGTTATTAAAGTTTCAATTAAATTTAATAGACTTAAATGATGAAATTTTTTTTATAATAATTAAACGCGTAAAATGGGAATAACAAACCCCAAAATAAGAAAATTAATGTTACTTTTGAATACAAGAAATTAAGTTTTAAATTTAATTTTTGTTATAATTTTAATGTAATATAAACTTTTGTAGTATTTAAAAAATCTTACACTTAATTAAAATCGTTTTTTTTTTCTTCTTGGATTTAGAAGTCATCCCCTTTAAAGTTCAGAATTGGAAAACCCGATTAAAACTCCAATTCCCTGTTTTCTAGAATTCCTAGCCAGGTTTCGCGAATTTGCAATACTTGTTCATTTCGAATACATTAGCTGAAATCGCATAATCTGTAAGATTTATGAACTGATGAACTTTATCGTGTTTTTCATTGCTGTTGTTGCAAATGCTCACTTTTCTGACCCACAGTCAGCCTAAGCCTACGAAATTCCTCGTGGCGAGGAGCGCAAGTTCACTCCTGTTGTTGGCAACAGCCTTGAGCACCTTACAGGTGACAGTGCGATTTAGCTCAGTTCCACCCCCAATTTTGATGGAGTGACCCTGAGTGGACGGGTTCGATGGTCTCCCACCCATCTTCCCCTACCAACAACCTCTTGAGAGGACTTTCGGTTCGCCGCATATTACGAGTGCCCCCATGCCGCACGGACACTATACATTTAAGCATCCGTATCTTCTCCGGTATTCGAACTAGGACCCTTCGGCACGGCAGTCAACGACGTTAACCAGTTGGGTGGCACGTGTTTATTATGGTGTATAACATCAAATATGTATATTTTCTTCCTCTATTTAAACAAGAAAAATGTACAACTATATAAAGTAAAGCAAATGATTTGTATAACTCGCTCCAAGTTTGGGCACCGTAATAAAATACTTTCCTACAACAAAAACTGTAACTAGGCGAGTTTGGTTGTAGAGACATTAGGGTGTTTCGGAGGCAGGAGTGATAGTTGACAGCAGGGCCGGACACCCGGACGGCTTACAATGACTACTGGGGTGCTGTTCGAACCTTGCAACTATCTGTAGCTGAAACTTTTACAAATAGACATAAATATACAAGAAGACACTAATATACTTATAACAGATGGACACAATGCGCCTGATAGAGAAATGCATATTCATATGCGATTTTATACATAGACACTAATACGAGGAATAGAGGGATGCTAGTACACTTATGGACGCTAATACACAAATTTACATAGACACTTATACACTCAACGACGTGGACACTACTACGTAAGTAAAATATACTCATAATTATGCATATACAAAGTTCGCATGTTCACAGTTCGCTTATATACATAGACACTAATAATGCGACACACTAATATACTACAAAATGCGACACAATACACTATAGACTAATATACGTTGACACTAATACGTGGGTACGATATGCACATAAAAACACATTAATAAAATAATTCTATTATTCTACAATAACTTACACCTGGATAGAATGCACTGATATATGTAGACACTTACACTAAGATACGTAGACACTTGTAGAGACATTAGGCATTTTTGGAAGCAGGAACCATGAAAAATATGCATTGCCTTCGCCGGGGATCGAACCACGGACCTCTGAAATACCGGCTCAGTGTGCTGACCATTACACCACGAAGGCACGCTAAGAACGTGAGAGATGTACCTTATATACTCCCCTTTTTAAAGGGCGACTAGGGTTTTAGGGGACCTAGTCGCCAAATCCTGGGTGTGGAGAGTCATCATCCACAATCCTTTTAGTTCGAGCGCCACTGTAGAGACATTAGGCATTTTTGGAAGCAGGAACCATGAAAAATATGCATTGCCTTCGCCGGGGATCGAACCACGGACCTCTGAAATACCGGCTCAGTGTGCTGACCATTACACTACGAAGGCACGCTAAGAACGTGGGAGATGTACCTTATACACTATATTACGATACATATAAAATTAAGTATTGGTACACATAGCTACTGCGTAAATTCGATAAATTTTAAAATGCACTTTTGTGTGAATATTAATAATACACTATTATACTACTACAGGTGTTACTCTGTATGTACTTAGATCTTGAAACATGACAACATGATGCCAGAGTACATTTATAGACACAATACACCAATGACACGATGCGTCAATGTACATAATGCTACACACTAAGATACTGTACACTAAAAGATAGACACAATACACCAATGCACACAATTGAGACACACTAATATACTATACATCAGTATTCTATACACTAATAGGCAGGAGTGATGAAAAATGAACAACGCCTTCGCCGGGAATCGAACCACTGACCTCTCGGTTAAGCGTCAAGCGTAGTGACCACTACACCACGAAGGTATGGGAAGAAGGCAGGAGAAATACCTTATATATACCCCTTTTAAAGGGCGACTGGGGTTTTGGGGACCCAGTCGCCAAATCTTGGTGGTGGAGAATCATCATCCAACACCTTTTTTAGTTCGGGCGCCAGTGTAGAGACACTAGGTTATTTCGGAGGCAGGAGTGATGAAAAATGAGCAACACCTTCGCCGGGAATCGAAACATGGACCTGTCGGTTACGCGTTGAGCGTGCTGACCACTACACCACGAAGGCGTGCGAAAAAAGCGGCAGAAATACCTTATATGGTCATCAGCAAAATCATAAATAAACGGACGCATTGAAAACTCATAAGCAGTAAACAAAAAACCTAAATCAGACATGAACATTAAAAGCAGCAGTTTCAAAGCTCATTTAGCGCAGTAGCTAAAAAGCATTAAATTACATACAGGATAAATTCATGCAGTTTAATGTGTACTGAATCTGAATGAACAAAATCCTACCAAGAGAATAAACACCCCGAAGATATTTAATAATCAACCATCTAGGGATAATTCAACATGAGCATCCTTGAGATGCTTAATAACCGCTTCAGGACACTTTAGTATGCACAGCCTCAGGAGTCCTTCTGATATCCTCGTAATCCTTTGAACCATGTAAAGATGCTTAATAATTTAATACCTGAGTTTCTTTACTACGCATAATTTCCTGGGATATTCTTGTAATTGAGTAAAAATTAAAAACGGAAATCCCCAGGATGTCCTCGATATATCCCAGGATCGTATGCCTTAAATGTTATGTCCTTCGGACCATGTTATAAACATTAAAATTCTTAATAATTTTATTTGGAGTTTCTGTACCATACACAATATCCTTAGATATTTTTGTAACTGAGTGAATATCCAAAACGGAAATCCCCAGTACATCCTAGATATATCCCAGGACGTTATGCCTTAAATGTGATGTTTGATTGCCCTTTGAACCAACCATGTTATAAATATTACGATGCTTAATAACTTAATCCCGAGTTTCTTTACCTTGCATTATGTCCTGGAATATTGTTGTGATTAGGTGGAAGATCAAAAACGGAAATCCCAAGGATATCCTCGATATGTCCCAGGACATTCTGTCTTAAACGTGATATTTGATCGTCTTTTGCACCATCTTATAAAAATTAAGACGCTTACTAATTTAATCCAAAGTTTCTTCACAATGCTTAATGTTCTGGGATGGTTATAATTGCGTGAAGTGTCAAAAATGGAAATTCCCGGGACATCCTCGATATATCCAAGTACGTTATGTTTTTAACAGTAATGTCCAGAAGCGACGTTTTATTACGTTTAACAAATTGCACAAGGAAAATTAAAATCACACGTTTAAAAATCCATAAGAGTTTATATTAGTTTATAAAGTATTTCTCCCGCCTTCTTAACATGCCTGCGTGGTGTAGCGGTCAGCACACTTGACGCGTATTCGAGAGGTCTGTGCTTCGAGTCCCGGGGAGGGTATTTCTCATTTTTCATGTCTCCTGCTTCGAAATAACCTACTGTCTCTACAGTGGCGCCCAAACTAAAAAGGTGGTGGGTGATAATTCCCCACCAGCAGGATTTGGAGACTGGGTCCCCTAATTTCCAGTCGCCCTTTAAAAGGGGGAGTATATAAGATATTTCTCCCGCCTTCTCAGCAGGCTTTTGTGGTGTAATGGCCAGCACACTCGGCGCGTATTGGAGAGGTCCGTGCTTCCAGTCCCGGCTAGGGCATTGTTCATTTTTTATTTCTTCTGCTTTAAAAAAACAAGTAATATATAAAAAAAATTTAATTCCTACTTAGGTCAACTAAGAAAAATTAAAAAAAAAAAAAACTGTATTAACATCAAGTGTCATGCACTACAAGTTTAAAAAAATGTATTTGAACTTGAGTGGATGAACAAAAAGTATTTTATTAACGATTGAAAACTAATTAATTAATAATCAAAATATTTTTTTAAAGTCAATTCCTACTTAGGTCAACAAAGAAGAAATTTAAAATATCCCCCTCCGCCAAAAAAAATTAAAAATACAAAAAAAATTTTTTTAATTAAAAAT